>JAGMVL010001365.1:0-115436 GCA_019202695.1 Populus x sibirica | reverse complement strand
GAGGATGTTGCAATTAAGGTTGGTGGTGACTGTGGTCCATGTACTGGCATAATTCTCTTTGTGTGATTTATTGCAAACAATGATGTAAAAGTCATTATTTTTCAGGTGCAAAGACCTCGAATAGAGCCTATAATCTTTCGGGATCTTTTTCTCTTTAGAACTCCTTGCTTCATTCCTAAATGGAATCAGTTTACAGAAATTGGGATGCAATGCTGAGCTGATAGTAGATGAATTTGGTGAGAAGCTTTTGGAGGAGCTTGATTACACCTTGGTATCTTTCAAAACTGTCTTCTGTTCTGCATAACAATCTTGTTGTATGCTCTTAAAGATAGACAAGAATGTATCTTGGTCCATGACATCTGCCAGCCTTTCAGCTGTGTGATATCTATGTTCATGCCAACCACTTTGATGGATCTCCCCCTCAAACAGTAATATTTCTTACAGTTTATGTTTTATATGTTACTGATGTTTCTGTTTCTTGTCCTAATCAGGAAGCTCGGAATATTGAAGACTTCCTGGAAAACTTCAAAGATGATCCTACTGTTAAAATTCCTCGGGTTTACAGAAAACTTTCTGGTTCACGTGTTTTAGTTATGGAATGGATAGATGGCATTCGATGCACCAACCCACAGGTGGCTATCAAAATATATGTGCCTCTTCTTCCTTCTGTTTTTTCATGATGAAAGAAATAATGTATTTTTCATATGCTCAGGCTATCAGGGATGCTGGTATTGATTTAAATGGATTTTTAACAGTTGGGGTGGAGTGCTGCTTTGCGGCAATTATTAGAGTTTGGGTTATTTCATGGAGATCCGCATCCTGGAAATATCTTTGCCATGCGAGATGGACGCATTGCTTATGTGGACTTTGGGAATGTTGCTGTGCTTAGTCAGGTAGGATATTTGTCTCCTAGGTGTACAGTGAAACAACAGTATTCAAGTAGACAATGCCTCATTTATTTTTTGGTATGATATAAAAAAAAACTGATATATTTTTCTGTTCTTTGAAGGTAATAGTACAATTATATTGAATTGGCTGGGAAGGGAATGCTTGGCAAAGCATTTATATACAGACTAGTCTAGTTTACCAAGTGCAAAATTGTAGTTAATTTGATCTGCACAGAGTGTATACGTTTTGTTACCCTGCCTGCTAATCCGCGTACAATATTTCAGCAAAATAAGCAGATATTGATTGATGCTGTTGTTCATGCTGTGAACGAGGACTATGCTGAGATGGCAAATGACTTTACCAGGCTTGGGTTCCTAGCTAGTGACACTGATGTTGCTCCTATCATTCCAGCTTTGGAAGCTATTTGGCAGAATTCTGCTGGGAAAGGACTTGCTGATTTTAATTTCAGAACTGTTACAGGTAAATTGTATGCCCACAATCTATATTAATCATGTGTCTTTGAGTCACACTTAATCATAGATCACCAGAGAGTTTGCTATAGAACTTTTGCCAATAGTATGAACATTTAAGTACATTGCTTAAACCAAAACTTTTTTGTTTGGTTTTCATTTGCATGCTTTACTTTGTAGTGCATCTGGATTAAGATAGTTCTGTAAACATTGCAGGGAAATTTAATCAATTGGTTTACAATTATCCCATTCGTATACCAGAGAGGTTTTCCTTGTTATTCGTTCTTTGTTGACTCAAGAGGGCATCTGTCTTACCTTGGAGCCAGATTTTAAATTTCTTGAGGTGAGCCAGGTTTTAAATTTCTTGATGCTTTATATGTTATAACTTTCTAGGTATAAACTAATAAATGGTTTGATCCAAAACATTTTATTGCTCAAACAGAAAACAATACACAGGCTGATAACTTGAAGCAGTTAATCCATAACCACCAGCTTGTTTTGTCAGATTTGTACAGAATAAAGAACCTGTTTGACCAAGTTTGTGTATAATGTAACTAGGTTGCCTATCCATATATTGCAAAACGCCTCCTTACAGATCCCAATCCAGCACTCCGTGAGCGACTCATACAGGTTAGTTCCAATCCATCTTGTTTAGAAATCTTTTTCCACACAATGTGCATCAATTGCTTATATCATGCTCGTTAAATTGCAGATGGTAGGTCAATTTTTTTTTTTTTTTACAATAACTGTAAGAATGTTTACCCACAAAAAATAATTTTCCTTTTTGTGGAATATCCTGGTTGGATGTATAACCAATTGCCCATTATTGTTGCAATATGGAAGAGAGTATTCAACAAATCCAAGCAGGAGTGCTTGCACAACAGAACATGTCGCTCTCTTATAGGGATGGGAATAATGTGGGTAGATTGTTAAATATGCCCATCACCTCATCCTAAATGAGGTGGTTAAATGGGGATGCTAAGACCTAAAAAGGGTGGTGGATCAGGTTTTGTTGCCTTTAAAAGCACCTACTGTCAGGTTTTTGTCAGGGAAGGGTTTAAGGGCCCCTAATTTTCCCCTGACCCTGATAAAAAAAAAATGCAGTTCTAAACCACAGAAACACTTGGCTTCAAGCTCATGGACAAATGGCCTTGATATCTGAAAGTCCTTTCTTAGAGAGTGAATCCTCTCATCTCTGAACAACCAGGTGGATTTAACAGAGAAGAGTTCACATGCATTTGTCAAAACTAGCGAGCCACTTATGGTTATCAATTCTTGATGTTGATTTTGCTGTCAGCAACTTCAGGTTCACCTTAGTTGAGAGCTTAGAGTCATTATTGGATGCGGGGCGGACAATTTATGTCATGGGGTTGATTCATTGTCAAGTCTGAGGTTCAATGTTGTGTTTCACTTGATTGTGTCTTTCTATATCTGGGTCATTGTCCTTATCTGATGTCAATCTCTTAATGTCCTTTCTCCAAGAGAGGATCCCTTATCGCTAAACAACCAGGTAACTTTAACAGAGAAGCATACACATGTAGATGTCAAAACCAGGTCTAGCCAATTAAAATTCTGGATTCTCAATGCCAATTTTGCTGCCAGCAAGGACAGGGCCACCTTACTGGACAGCGTCGTCATTATGGGTTGTGGGGAAGATGTGGGTGAAACAATTTATGTCAGGGGTTTGATTCGTTGTCAATTCCTAGGTTCACTAGTGTGTTGCAACTGATTGTGTCCTTGTATTATTGAATTTTGGCCATGTCCAAGTTGCATCAACCATATGGTTTCTCACAATGTAATCCCTCAAGAAGGATCTGCTTCCCTGTGTCAGGTTCTGTTCAAAGGTGGTGTTTTCCAGTGGAAACGGCTTGAAAACCTTATTGTTCTTGCAAAGGAAAACGTAGCCAAGATGAGCAGCAACCCTGCCTTGCAAGTAAAAGACATGTCTGTATCTTTTCATGACAACCTTGATTATTTTGATACAATCTGGTTATTGTTTCAATAACACGTCCGCATGTCTGCAATTTTGTTTTCGCAGCCAAAATTCAAGAAGCTTGCAAATTGAAAAGAAGCTAGACTTGACAAATACCATTAAAGATGGAGCACGTCTCTTCTTTACCGATGAAGGAATTCGGAGGCAGCTGCTTTTTGGCTATGACAGAAGACTCAAAACTTCACATTGAAGAGGTAAGCAAATTCGAGCCACTGATTGCTATGCTTGCCATCATCCAAATATAGAAATGGCACCTTTTTCTTCTTCTTCTGGTGTAGTCCATACCTTATCTGAATACTGAAATGAGTTCATCTTCTATAGCTTGTTGACGTATATAGACTGGTTGAAGACCAAATCGATGTCCCCTCGGTGACTAGGGAAGTTGTGAGAGGTAAAGTTTCCTGGAATCTTAAATGTACCATTGCTTACTGAATTATATGAACAATGATCTTATGCTTCTGACTCGCAGACATTCCAACTGTTATCCGAGATCTCATACTTTCCTGGAGCGACTCAATATTATCTGACCGATGATCAAAGCTTTGATGTAACATGGTTCATTCCTTACAATAGAATTATAATTTTATTTCGATCAAGACTACAATATACCGGGCCAGCAAGAAGGATTCTTCCATTTTTCCTTTTTGTCAAGAGGCTCTTTTATCATGTTGTAAATGCAAAGTAACTTTGTTGACACTGAAAATATTTCTGTCTCTGTATAGAAAGAATTATCTTACTCGTTAGATAATTGGAGAGAGCTGTAGTGTCAGAGGGACTCAAACATTTTGTCAATTTTCTGAAGTAATGCATGCAGTTTGTTTTTGCTTCGTTTGATCTGCCAGGGAAGTAAATGAAGAACACAATGCTGTTTTCATATTGAATTAGGATTTTTTTTTTAAAGGCTTTTGAATGTTCCATCAAACATATCAGTAACCAAAATCTATTAATGGTATTTTATTTCTTTAAGAAATACTCAAAAAAGAAAAGAGCTAAAAACACGAAGTGGGTGTTCTCTTCCCCTTGTTGTGTGGCTTTTTGAAGGGTTTAATCTATTATCTATGGTAGCATTTGAAATTTTATTCCCAACTCTTTGACTGATTCAAAAGTTTTGTAATTGCCAAAAGAACTATTACCTGAATATTCAATTTCAATGCATGAGATGCCAAGTGAGCACACGAATTTCTAAATATTCGAATTTGTATAGAGGACCTATACATAAAGGATTTCACAAGGTGACTTCCATGTTTTGGATCGGAGCTCTTATACTTTCATCTTCAAAAACACTTTTCAAAGTTTGAGTTCCTTTTATTTTTAGGAGAATGGTGTTATAATGCAAGATAGATTCTTTTAGAACTAAATATAACATTTATTTTTTTATATTTTAGTTTTCTTATATAGCAGATATTATTTAACATAGTTGTCATTATCAGCCTGGAAATAGACTTGGAAAAGTGCTTGAGTTACTTATAATATGTTTGGGAACACTGCGTTACTTTAAAATTTATTTTTTTATATAAAATAATTTTTTTATGTTTTTAGATCATTTTGATGTACTGATATCAAAATTAATTTTTAAAGAAAAAAAATATTATTTTAATGTATTTCTAAACGAAAAACACTTTAAACCGCTATCGCTACTCCCAAACAAGTTCTTAATTAACTTGCGAGTTACAAAAACAATGTTTAGTTTTTTTTTTAATATTTATTATTGTTAAACCATATTATTAAAATCTGATGAAATCAATTAAATTTTATCAAATTAATATTTTATTTTATTTTGCTTGAAACTTAGTTCACTCCAAATAATGAATTTTCTATATTATCTCGTTACACTATACCGGGTTTAATAACTTCACAAAAACCTCTGCTTATATGATATTTCATTGAAGATTTAACCATTATCACTCTCTCTATCTCCTGATTTTCTCTCTCTTGAATAATCTCTAATTTCAATTCTCAGGTACCTAATAAGAAGAAGAGACAACCATTATAACCGCAGAAGTATCTTTTGTCCTCTATGTATCAAAAAGCGAGGCAATTATCTTATTACTCTATCATGATAATTGTTCTGTCAATAAAGTTAATGATGCATGGTTTGCTGACGAGTCTGGAGTTCTTGAAAAAGTAGGGTTGGTACTAAGAGAAACAAGTAGTAATCGATGATGATATTGTAAAATTATTGCTTGCGGGTTTTGTGCTGGATTTTACCTCGGCTTCTTGTGGACATATCCTTACTGTAACGCATGCTGGTCTAGTTACACTAGCAAATCAATTAAAGTGATGGTTTTGGGTGTTTGATGTTGAGGTGGTCTCCTGACCCATCTTGTAACGCCGCTGTTGGCGAAGACATGATCGAATCGTTGGTGTCTGTAGAGGGTTTGAAGAGGAATTCTGGCTACATTGTCAGGTCTTATATTAAAGAATAGGAAGACAAAGTGGTGTATTGGTCGAGACTGTAAGTATGCTATTGAGTTTTCCGGTGGAAATGGAAGCAGCTTTGATGTCAAGGTTCAGAAAAGGTGTTGTTTGATATTTTATTCTTACCTCTTTGGCTACTTGTATGGTCTTGTATTCTACTCAATGGAAAATAACTGGTAAAGAAAATCCTAATATAATCTAAGATAGTTGTAATAAATTATAACTCAGAATTCAAGTCAGAACTCCAAACTCCTCAACTCACAGACCTGTTTCTGCCAGGTTGAGTTGCTGACTTTATGGCTGAACTCCTCAACTCACAGATCTATTTCTGCCAGTTTGAGTTGCTGAATTTAAGGCTGTATCTGCCGTGTATAAGCCCTTTTTTTTTTTGGTATAGATTTTCCGTCTCCCTTTCCTTGTAGGATTGTTACTCTTTCCTCAAGTCCAGTTGCCGCAAGAAATCTCTCCTTGGTTGCCGACTTACAGGTGCTGCAAATCCTCCCCTGCAAGGATTCTGCACCGACCCTGCTGCCAGCAGCTTCTGCCCTGTTTCCACGGCTGTTTCCTAGCTCCCTCCTCAGCCTTCTAGCTCTCTATTGTCGGCAGGCAAGTACTACAATGGAGTTATGTATTTGGACACTACCTGCCTGGCAAAACGCCTATCAAGAAACAGTTTTTGGATTACTTGCAAGGGGCTGCTGAGATTAACTGGAAAACTTCATCATTATGTTGAGAAAGAGCTGAAACAGAAACATTTCCCAGCACTCTCAGTCAATTCCAAACAGACTTACATGACTGACAACTATGAATCGAATTACAGAATTTCAGAGTTAAATCAATTTTTTTCTTATCTTCAACTTGCACAACAGTTAAAATTAAATTTTTTCCTTAAGTAATCTTAAGAACATACCATCCATATCAATATGATACAATTAAGAAAATTTAAAAGTTACTCCACATTATTTTTTATCAAATATTATTAAACAAAAATATCTATTTTATTTAAAAAATTATTCTCTTCTTTCATTTTTTTTTAAAATAGTTTTTTTTTTATCTTTTAAAAGTTTTGGTTTTTCTCTCTTTTCTCAATTTTATTTTTTTCTTACTTTTTTATCATTCTTATAATAGTAAGTTATTTAATCCAGACCAAAATTTAAAAAAGTAAGTTATTTTATTTTTAGGGATAATATTGATTTTTTTTGGAAAATTAAAATGGTAATATTAAAAAATATATATAAGAATAGAAGTAAAACATTGATGAATCTATTGAAACAAAACTGAAATCCACTCTAAAATAAAATTTCTTTCATAACCAGTAATATATATATGTATGTTATGATGGGGTGAGAGAGAAACAAAAACAGAGAGAGAGAGGAGGAGAGGAGAAAAGAAAAGAAGCATCTTCTAGGCTCTGCTTGCTTGCTTTGCCACTGCGATTTCACACAGGTCACAGTCCATTAACCCTAAAAAATCTCCAGTTCTCCAACTCATCCTCCCAATCCCACTCTCCTCTGTTTGGTTTCCGAGAAAATCCCAGAAAACCAAACCAAAATTTCAGTGCTTTCTTCACTTTTTCAGATCAAAATCAAAACTTGCTTGGAATGCTGAGTTATTTTTTTTTTATTTGTGTTTAGCAGGATTAATATGCCTCGTAAAGGGAATTACGGATTTGATTATGATGATTACGACGATTATGACTATGACTATGATGTAGAAGATCAAGGTTAGTATAGATACGTTATATTAATTATTTTTTGGGTAGCATTACTAAAAGGAAAGGTATGTTGAAAATCACTGAGAAAAAGATTGGATTTTTAAGAGATTTGATTTGTGGTTTTCTCGAATTACAATTTCAATTATCCAAATAACCTTTCTAATGAATTAATTAGGTTTTTCTGTTTTTTTTTTCTTAATGAGTGTAAGAATAGAAAAAAGCTTTTGAATTTGTGCATAGAAATATAGGATTATGTACATATAAGTTTATGTTTATTGAAGGGGATATGATGTTGATGTTCTTCAAGTTGTTGATATTGTAATTGCTGGTTGTTTGGAATTTATTTGTGTAACAGTAGAAGCACCTGAGCCTAAGAAAAAAACGAGTAGTGATAAGGTTCGGGTATGGAGTTGCCCGATTTGCACTTATGATAATGATGAGAGTATGACTACATGTGATATTTGCGGTGTTATTCGAAGTTCTGTCCCTGGAAAATTCAAGGATGACAAGGGAACAGGTATGCAAGTGTCCTTTGTTAATTATAGGAGTACTATGATTGGTTCCGTCCATTATTCTTCTTTGTAATAAGGAATAACGGAAAAGTATTTTTCATAACATTCTAATTCTTTTCATATTGTGCTTTGCTTCTTGAATAACTTAGACACGAACATGTAAGGAAATTTTGTGTTTGGTTTTTTTAACTGCTTTCTGCTTTGTCTCGCATTATCCTTTTCTTCCTGGATAACATTAGACACTAACATGGTAGGCATGCTTTTGGTAGTGCACAAAGTCAGATATCATTTTTGGTTTGATATCACAATGCAGTCAGCTTGCATCTCTGTTGTTATTTAGGTTTCCTTTCAAGCTGGTTCTCCGTTTATAGAATAGATCTCTTTCATGCAGTTGGCATTATATGCAAAGATTCTGGAGTATCCATTATGGCCAAGTCTCTTTTTGCATCATTGCCACATCGGACACCACAAAAGGCTGTAGTAGGTCAGCGGCGGAATGATGATTTTGTGACAGAGGAGGGCAATAACTTCCAAAAGCTTGGGAATTTCCAAGGAAAATTTGATGAATTCCATAAGGCTTTTAGTCCCCATAACCGCTCCCATTTTGATATAGGTCTGAACATGTTTTATAACAGGATGAATTGATGAAATCAGTAGATATTAAAGACCCATTTTCTTTAACTTAAGAATCCTTTTGGATGAAGCTGTTATATATATATATATATATATATATATATATATATATATATCCAGCTGATGGCTGTTTTTTGAGGTCATTTTGCCATTTTGCTTCTCAAAACTATCATTAGATCTGTGGCTTCTGTGTGTGTACTAATGTTGCGTATATTACTTATACAGCTCCTTTCAAGTTTGATTTCCCATCTCCAGATGACATGGTTTCTAATGGGTTACGATCCTCCAAAATTGGATCTAAAGGTATCCTTTTATTTTCAATTTTGATGGGTCACTTTGTGTCCGGTGCCAAAAACTTTATTTCCTTGATTTCTAAAAAGATTAAATCCTGTTAGGAATGAAAAAAAAGATTTCCATCTTGCTTGTATAGCTGCCATTGCCTGGTGCAATTATGAGTATCTACAATTTCTCCCTTCCAGGAATCTAGTTTGGTGGACTACATCTGGGTACTGGCATTTTATTCATTCAAAGCATCCTACCCCTTTCGGCTGAGTACCACAGGGAAATAACTTGCATAACATTATAGCTCAACTGTTTATTTTGAGTTGCTCTTATCAGGACTGTATGGTCTGCCATAAACACATAATCAAGAGAAGGTTGAGTCTGAATAAAAAATTATGTGTCCTAACTTGCAAATTTAAGGCCTTGAATTTCTTATGTGATAGAACAATTTCCTATTGAAACATGTGAAGATAGAATATGCCATCTGCCTTGCAATTTCCTACAGTATATAACTTGGCATTCACTTAGTTGGTTTGCATGCATAAACATAATATATATTTCTTACATGTGTGTGCGTGTAATATATGCATACTCATCATATTCCTTGTTGTTTTCCAAAACAACAATATAGTTAAAATAGCTTATTTTCAAGAGCTTTCCAGTTCCTTTGTGAATATAATATTGCTTCATCTTTGTTCCTGTGCTGCCTTTTTATTGCAGCCAACCTTATTAACTCCAGATCTCAAAATGCATCTGCTGGCATTTCTGAGACTGTTAAAAGTTCAGATAAATCATCTGCCTCAATGCCAAAAGGCAAACAAGGTAACATGGATGACAGCAATCATTTAATGAATGGAGCTCCGCAACCAAGTTGCAAAAGTTCTGATAGTTCTTCTGCTTCTATTTCAAAAGGCAGGCCTGGTGTTGATGAGGGCAATCATAACAAGAATGGCGTAGTTGACACTCAATCAAGTGATGAAATTTCAGATAGCACATCTTCATTGATGCCAAAGGCCAAAGATAAAAGTGTTGGTTATAGCAGTTCTTCAATAAATGGGGGCAAGTCTCTTGGTCTTACAAGTAATTTGAATGACATGTCTTTGTCTGATAAATCTGGAAACTCAAATAAGGCTAGTGCCAAGAGGCCTAAGTCATCTGCACAATATCAACCTGATAAATGGATGCTCCCAGACAAATCAGAAAATGCTTTGACACAACTGAATCTTGCTATTGTAAGTCGGAACTTTGGTTTAGTCATACACTCCAGGAATTTGTTGCTAATATCTTCAATAAGGATATGTTACCAGTTGCATTAATGATAAACTTCATCTATAAATGATTATAGGTTGGCCATGTTGATTCTGGCAAATCAACACTCTCAGGTAGACTGCTACATCTTTCGGGACGGATAACCCAAAAAGAAATGCACAAATATGAAAAGGAGGCCAAGTTACAGGTGATGTTAATAAGGTTTTGCTTCTTTGCATGGATGTGCTGTTCAAATAAAAAAACAATCACAATAATACTTGATTTTGGTTCTTTTTGGTAATTCAAACAGGGCAAGGGGTCATTCGCTTATGCTTGGGCATTGGATGAGAGTCCTGAAGAAAGGGAAAGGGGAATAACTATGACAGTCGCTGTTGCTTATTTTGATTCCAAAAAATATCATGTTGTTGTGCTTGATTCCCCAGGCCATAAAGACTTTGTCCCAAACATGATATCTGGCGCAACACAAGCCGATGCTGCCATCCTTGTTATAGATGCCTCCATTGGGGGTTTTGAAGCTGGAATGGACAGCAAAGGGCAAACTAGGGAACATGCACGTCTTATTAGAAGTTTTGGGGTTGACCAAATCATTGTCGCAGTTAACAAAATGGACTCGGTAGAGTACTCCAAAGACCGATTTGATTTGATTGGAACACAACTTGGAACATTTCTTCGTTCTTGTGGATTCAAGGATTCCTTGGTGTCATGGATTCCGTTGAGTGCAGTGGAAAATCAAAATTTAGTTGCAGCTCCTTCTGATGTTCGTTTATCATCCTGGTGAGTTCGCTTTCAATTTATTTACAAGAAATATTTTCTGTAATGGGAGCTATAAAAAAGTCTCACTAGCATCTTAAAATTATTTCTGGGGTGTTGAAAATTTATCTAGGTAACTGAATTGCAGGTACCATGGATCTTATCTGTTGGATGCAATTGATTCTCTTCAGCCACTGAAGAGAGATTTCTCAAAACCTCTTCTCATGCCCATATGTGATGTAGTTAAATCATCTTCACAAGGGCAGGTGTCAGCCTGCGGTAAACTGGAGGCTGGTGCTCTTCGGAGTGGATTGAAGGTATGCATTAAGGTTGCTACTTCTTGTTATAACACTGACTTCAGACTTTCTGAAAAACAAGTGATTTGGTTCATCATTGAGAAATCAATTGGATGGGTGGCTTGCATTTTTCCTAATAGAAACCCATCATACCAGTGCTTCTTAGTATGGGCAGTTGGATTCCTTGCATTAAGCTTAGGCTTCAATAATTAGGTTCAATATATGTACCAATAAATGTGCACACATAGATCCCAAAACTTGTGGTGGTCTTCACTTGAATGTTTCTGACCTCTTTCTTTCTGTCTCCCTGGAAGGATGTGATTAAGGTTGAAGAAATTTACAGAAATGCTACCCAATTTTCTCCTTGAGAGTTGAGAGTTCATGCTTCAACTATGTGAGAATTGTTCCTTAGTGTGTGTTTTTAAATGTTGACTTTTGCATAACATGGGAAAATTTGTTGAGACATTCGCGAGTTTATCATAGGCTGTCCCTGGATCATTAATGACCCAGAATTTAACCATCTTCACATTTACTGTTCTTACCCTTTGTTTTTTATTGGTGCTGTAACTGGCCACTGATTTGTTGTCTCGACATTTGCTCCTGGACAAGATTAGTTCCCTAGCCTGAAAATATAATGTTGGGTTACTGAATGTCCATTATAAAGTGCAGATACTACTTATGCTTAAAATTTATACCGGTGGTTGAATTTTTGGTGTTAATAATACCTATCCTGCTGGGGTTATATTTATCTTTTGTTTTGGCCATTGCTTATCCGTGCTGGTACTATAAACACATATTTAATTGGTGGAATGCAGGTTTTAGTTATGCCATCAGGAGATGTGGGGACAGTACGCACCCTAGAACGGGACTCTCAGATTTGTGCAGTCGCAAGAGCAGGAGATAATGTGACTGTCGGTCTCCAAGGCATTGATGGAAGTAATGTGATGGCTGGGGGTGTTCTATGTCATCCTGACTTTCCTGTTGCAGTTGCAAAACATTTTGAGCTGAAAGTGCTCGTCTTAGATTTTTTGACAATCCCAATTGTCATTGGCTCTCAAGTAAGCTCGTCGCTACGAAGATGTGTGTTTTTTTAATTTTGTTCCAGAGCATCTCTCTTTTACAGTGATGATCTGATCATTCACATGTGCAGTTGGAATTCCACATACACCATGCAAAGGAGGCTGCAAGAGTTGTTAAAATAATATCAGTGCTTGATCCAAAGACCGGCAAGGTGTCAAAGAAGGCACCTCGCTGTCTTACCTCAAAGCAGAGTGCCATAATCGAGGTGGATTGAATTAAAAAGAATGATAGTTTCTTCCATCAATTTTTACACAGAAATAGCAGTGAATTGAAAAAAAAAACATGAACGATAAATCCTCTGTCAACATTGATGCAGAAACATCCGTGAATTGATCTCATGTTTGTCTTTTCACTAATTTCAGGTGGCTTTGGATGGACCAGTTTGTGCGGAAGAGTTCACGAATTGCAGGGCTCTTGGAAGGGCCTTTTTGAGAACATTAGGGAAAACCGTTGCCGTCGGAATTGTAACAAGGATAATTGAGGATCAGGAATAGCTAGCAACCATGAGAGGAAGAAACCTAAGTGTTTGAGATGTGAACAGGTCTCATTGCTAGAATTCGCCACATCTGGCGACAGGCTCTCGAGCAACCTCCCAAAACACATGTAACAACTACACAGGGGGGCTTAATCTTTGAGTTTTGATGGATCATTTTGTCTGTGGGTTGCATCAATATTTATACATCTGTAAAAAGGGCAGCCTCCTATGTTGTAATGTAAAATTATTTGATTCTTTTCAATGCATCTCTCATTAACATAGGTTAAATTTAACCACTTCTAGTTTTTGTCCATCCCAATACTATTTCTTTTGTTGTTTTGCGTTGACCACTATCCTCAATTAATTTATCTTGTCAAAGGTGCTATGGAGTGGGTGCTGCTAGTTTTGCCATTGAAGGCCATTTGGGGCCATGCAAGCAATTATGAGAGGAGATTCCCTCATGCTAGGGATTAAAAATAAAGGAATCGTGCCGTGCATGCTTGGCATGTGTTTGATCAGTAGGTGAAGTCAGTTCATTCAAGTCCATTTCTAAAATAATTTGAAATGAAAATAAGATCGAGTCAGGTTCTGTTTATTGAATAATTGAGTTAGATTAATAATAATTAAGGGATTGAGTTAGATTATTAATAATTAAAGGGTTGACATCCAATTGTAGCTTTTTGATGGTTTTTAAAATAAAAATAAAAACAAATATTTTTTTTTTCAGATTTTTACCGAAAATGATGCTAAATTATTCATTAGTTTTTTTTTATATTCAATTTGAGTTTCTCTATGGTTTATATTTTAAAAATAACTCATACTAATTTCTTTCTCAAAATAACATTTCCATTAAAGCAATAATTATCTTTTTATATTCAGATCACTCTAATAAATCGACTTAAAATATAATTAATTTAAGATTTTATTCATGTCAAGTTTCAATAAAAATCAAATGTAGATGAATCTAGAAAGTTGATTTAAAATATAATTAATTCAAGATTTTATTCATATCAAGTTTTAATAAAAATCAAGTGAGAATTAACTATCATTTAGATAATTTTTTCAAAATACAGTTTAACTTTTTTTTATTAAAAAAATTAAATAATATTATTTTAATTTTTATAAAATTTTAAAATGATATAATTTTAGATTAATTAGGGTTAATTTTTCTTAATTCATAACTTAAATTAGACCGAATTTAATAATTGTGATTCATTTTAAAATATTAAATAGCAATAACGTGTAATTAAGGAGCATGGGATATGAAAGATTTTGTTTCCATGACTTTTTTTTTTTTAAAAAAAAGATCATGCATTATTTATTACATGAAAGTTATGGTCAATGCATGGAAAAGGGTAATAACGTCACCGAGTTATCTTGATTCTTGACCTTTTATGCAATATCTTGTTAGTGAAAATAACCAAAAAAAATTGAAGTAAAAAAATGGCAACTACAAAAAAATAAAAATAAAGACTTTACCTTTCAGTCACACAGACAGATACAAGTGAAGAAAGAAGAGAAGAGAAGGAAGAGAGGGCCTACCTCCTCCCGAAACTGACTTCTCCAATCTCTTTGGTCTTTTCCCCATCTGGGTTTTTCATTTCAGTCCCAAAGTAGCTGTCTATTTAAGGTTAGAACACTTCAAATTTTTCTGTTTTTATTTTGATCACGTATATTGGTTTTAAGTTGTCTTGATCAGCTGGTTTTTATATATAGTTTTTTTATTGGAAAGAAAATCCTTGATTTTGGGTTATTTTTTGTTTTACTACGATGATTTTGATGAATGTTAGTTTAATATATATTTTTTAATTATTTTCTGTTGATCCTTGATTGCGAATTGGTTAATTTGTTTCTCTGTTTGTTAATTTTGAGAAAAATATGTGCGAATCTGATAGGCTTATTGGGTTTTTATGTTATTGAATAGTACGGATTTGTTGATTGATTGATCAATTTTGATGACCATTTGACGTGGATGCTAATGCATGCTCTCGCTACTAAGCATGGCTAGTTTGATCAAAGGGAATTATCCAGGAAGTCTTGATTTTGAAACATTTAATTTAAGTCTCAGGGTGAGTGTGAATTCGTTAATTTTTTATGGACGTTGTTATGATGATAATAAAGTGGTTCTTGAGTTTAAGTTTCGCATCTGAAGGTTATACTAAAAAAAGGAATTAAGTTGATTTGGTTCAATTCAAAGTTATAAAATATTTAGAAATTATTAGGTTCAAGTGGGGATTTCTTACTGAAAGTGGAAAGGTAAGTGGTGAAGATGACAAGTTACTGATTTGCTACTTTGATACAATGATAATGTTGACAAAGCAACTTGGTACTGGCATGTTTTCCTTGGCGTGTCTCCACACAACTCCTGTCAACTGTTTTTTCTTTTCTTTTTTGTTCTATGTGAAGCTTTCTGCATTTCATGTTATACGAGATTGTGGTTTTTCATATCTGTGTTTTGCATAGGAGCTTAGCTAACCATATTCAGTAGTTGCTACATTCCTCTTTTCAGTTAGTTTGCTGTCTGTTTCTTAGTTTTCTTAATGTCCTTGTAGATTGTCATTTGGAGGGGTTGATCATGGCCTTTGAGCCTCATTTTCTAAGAGGTCACCCTGCCAATACTATCAACATAGAAGATATTCAATTGAATACCAACTGGGAAGATGTGATTTGTCCTATATGCCTGGATTTTCCTCACAATTGTGTACTCCTCCAGTGCTCATCTTATGATAAAGGGTGCCAGCCTTTTGTGTGTGATACAGACCATTTGCATTCAAATTGTTTGGGTCGTTTTAAAAGTGCAAGTGGTTTGTCATCCCCTTCAACATCTGATCCAACTCCTGCAACAAATACTCAGCCAGCAGTAGCAGATAGCAATTCCAAACTAGTTTGTCCGTTGTGTAGAGGTGAAGTCATAGGGTGGGTTGTTGTTGATAAGGCTCGTTTACATTTGGATGAGAAGAAGCGTTATTGCGCAGAAGAACAATGTACATTCATGGGAACATATTTTGAACTACATGAACATGCTCAAATAGAACACCCACATGCTCGCCCTTCAAAAATTGACCCTGCTCGGCAGCTTGATTGGGAAAATTTTCAGCAGTCATCTGAGATAATAGATGTTTTGAGCACCATACATTCAGAAGTGCCACGTGGAATTGTTCTAGGAGACTATGTGATTGAGTATGGAGATGATGATACTGGAGATGAGTTTGAGGACTTCCCTGGAGATGAAGGTAACTGGTGGACTTCTTGTATCTTGTATCAGGTATTTGATAACTTCAGAAATTCAAGAAATAGAAGAAGGGCAAGAATAGCTGATACAAGGAGAGGAAGTCGCCACTCAAGTTATGATACTTCAAATTCTGATGAAGGCTCTGTAACATCTGTAGACTTTGCAGAATACAGATTAGATGAGACTGATGATGAGTTTCCAAGTTCAAGCGTCTCCTCCAGGGGTAGTTCTGGTCATCGCAGGTCAATAAAGCTACCTTCTTTCTTACATCTTGTTTTTTTTTTTTTTTAATGTTCAATTCAACTCTGGAGTTCAAGTTTTCTCATTATGATTATTTGCATCATTTTTTTTGGTGGACATTGGGCACAGAATCGTTGCACATTTGCTACCATACAGGGACTGATATACAAATCTGTAGGCAACAACTAAGTGGAAATTCTGGTTACCTTTGATTTTGCAGGATGTGCATTCAAATGAACATCTGACAGTCACCAAGTAAAATAAATTGAGAGCACAATAAATGCACTTTTCAACCATTTCTGATACATTAATCAACCTTATTTAATATAATAGGACTGGTTTCTGCTGTCCTGGGTAGTTTTCTTGCTGGGTGCAAAACTTCACTATGTGCACTAGAAGCATTTTAACAAGGTCATAATGGGTTTGAGGTGTATCTGTGGTACAAGCCATGCATGTAAAGCTAGTTTATTTCAATTGACCACTTCATTTGTCAGAATAAAATTCTAGCAATTGCTCACTCTTTAACACTTTCTTCCAATAATTTTATACTTACTGTTCTATATCTCACAGTTCTCGAAGACGCCGCTCTCGCTTCTATGACACTTAGGTATGTACTTGCTCGTGGGTCCTTAGCTTGGAAATCAGGTAGGTTCATTTTTCTGTAGAAAGGCCCATCCTTGCCAATTTAACAGTGCACAGTTATATTCATAGCGGTGTATCCTCCATCTCATTGAAATTCAATTGTGCACTTCTATTCGCTTACCTAAGATATTATACTCACTGAACCCCTTGTATTGTGTTAGCAGCGGCTGTAATTAAAGTGAAGCAAAGGATCGAAAGCAAAATGTTAGGGATTCCGCAGATAGTGTTGGTCTTCAAACATTTAAAAGTTAAATCCAGACCTCATCTTGTTGTATATGCAAACTAGACTTGCTCGTTAGACATGAATTTTTGTATTTGCCATCTCCAGGTAGTCATATGGTGACTAAATTTGTTCTTTGGATTTTTTTTTCTTTTTAATTTGAGATTGACTATTAATTTCCTTAATAGAACTTTGATTATCTTAACTGTATATATTCTTTTTCTGCTAGTTCGACCTTGTTACAAACTCATGGATTAGCTCACCTTCTCCTGTCCAGCAGAGATATGAAGCATATTTTCTGGCATGTTATCTTGGCTTGGCAGTAGTCATTTGAGTAATGACTTTGTTATTTTCTGTTATAAAATTGTAAAAGAACCAATTCAATTAAAAATTAAAAAACTTAAACTGAGATCCCGAGAATGGTTTTTTATTGCTTTTTTTAACACCTGAAACTTTTATAGATTTATCATTAATTTATGTTTGATTTTATTAATTTAATTAGATAAAGAATAAGATTAAACTAGAATAATTTACATTACTCTTTAACAATAATTGCATGTGCAATTAAAGTACCACTCAAGAAAAAAAAAATAGCATCTTCAATCCCTACAATCATTCTGTTTGTGATTCCTGAAAAAGACCGCACAGAAACCTCAGTATATTCTGTGGTAAAAGAAAGACCGCACAGAAACCTCAGTATATTCTGTGGTAAAAGATGCTGTCTAGACTCCAGTGGCAGCATTTGCCGACGTCAATATTTCCAAAATCTGCTCACGTCAGTTGGCAAATTTTCATTTTAAAGCAGACGCCGAAAAATACATGAGGTGACATGTCCACTCTAAGAACAATTTAGCTAGAACTCGTCACCTGAAAAGGGGGGTAGGTTTTGTATCTAAGCTGATATCCTCCAGGTGATGGTTCAATAACCTTGGATTGTAAGCCCTAAAATGATGCCAATTCCACCCTCGCACTGGACATTTGGAAACCTTGACCTGAAGAACAGGACTGTGCTGTTGCGCCTCGAACCTACTTCTAAGTTCAGTAATTCAGCAGTTGTCAAGTGACCATGGAAGGCACCCTTTATCTATCTTCCACTCCCAAAACAATTATTAACCAGAGATAACTGGTAGGCTCTGTATCTTGGCCAGAAAAAAAGAAATTGAAGAAGTACTGCAATTATGAAATATTAATTTCCCAATCCGGCCAAACGGGAAAGAAGCAAACAAACGAGACTGTGAACTTAAGTACTATATCAATGTAGCAAACACTTAAACAAGTAGTTGGAAATTCGAAAGCAGCTCACAACAGTAGCTAGAATTACAAGAAGATGACGACATGCCCTGAGCTAATATGGGACGTTCTTGGGCAGGTTCCAAATAACGTTATTCTTCATGTTAATTTTGGTCCGCATGGCCTCTGCTGATCGACTCACTTGCTTCATCACTTTCATCCTCACCATTTGCTCTCTTGACTGGACAGTTGTCAGCCCCATGCTCCGGTATCTGAAAATTAGAACAAAGTTAAGACGCCATACCACTGCTTCTGTCAATTTATTTGATTCCTAATATTACTTGGGTACAGGGGAAGAGAGAGCGATTTCATTTAATTTCAAACTGTTTCCTCTTCAATATCATGATCATATTTTCTGAAAAACAGAGATTGAAAGCATACCTGGACGCAAGTGCAGCAGCAATGGCTATATGATTTGCATGCGATGGTCGTGGCTTCTGGCGATAATAGCGCAAGTATTCTCGGGAACCTAGTGTTTTGGATGATACTTTTTTACCAGATTTTGTGGTTATAATTAGCTCTGAACCACCACTACCAAGTTCAGCAGTGTTGGCCATGTCACCTGATGCAACAAGTTGTCTACCATCCTCAGCCACATAGCTGCAACCAGGAAACAAAATGGATACACAATATGGAAATAAAATTACAGATGGAAGATTAAAAGAAATGACTAAAAGCCAAGTATTGAACAAGATAACTCTGCTTCTGATTATAGCATCATTACCAGAAAGTATGATAAAAGAAATGGTTTTTATATGAAATTAACTGCAGTCAATACTGAGCATTTTACAAACCTGCTGCTATAATCATAGAAGTCTTCTAACTCAGCTTCCTCATCCTCGTCACCATCACCGTAATGTACTTTGCAGTGACTTTTTGCTTCCATATGCTTCCTAACTGCTTCCAAGCTGTTGAAAGGTTGACGCTTGTCATTGCAGTACAAACACATGAAATCCCTCTTCACCTGGAGAGGAGAAAATAGCATAAAAGTAAATATGACTTCTAGAATAAAATAAAATAAGAATATGCTGCGCAAATAAAGAACATGGCATGTAATACAGTACCTTGAGGCCAAGATAAGTAAGAAGACCCTGTGGATCCTTCAAATACTCAACATCAGGAATAAAGAACCCATGCTGCTTATGCATGTGAACCATGCAGCTTTCTATGTTATCATGCTCTTGATCACACACGAAGCAACATGATGGATCCAACAACACATCATCTTCATCATCCTCAACAATATCATCAAGGGAGGCCATCTCATTTACATTCAAACCAGTCAAAGACTTTGTGGCCTCAGCAACCAACTCTTCATCCGAATCAACTTCTTCCCACTCATCCTCACTCTCTTCACTTTCTCTAACATCTGCCTCCCTTTGCACAACACGCTTATTCACCTCCCGTCGAGGAAGCGGTTTAATCACAGTATTCTCCTCTTCCTGGTTTGTTCCTTGAGAAGCTCGCAGTATATGGCTCCTTGATTTAAGGTGCTGATCATGAGCTTTGGAACTTCGATATCCCTTGTTACATAGAACACAGCTATAAAGCATAGGGGTTTCATTCTTCTCTTTCTCTTTAGCAATTGCAGACTGTCTAGCCACAAACAGCGCTTCAGTCACTCCCGGAACACCAGCAACCTAGATTTTAACAGAACCCCAGAGAAAGGTAAAAATTTGAGAACTTTTCATGATTTTTTTCAAGGAAAACTATATCATTAGTCCTCTTATTGATATCACCAATCGCCGAGAAACCCTAAGCAAAATCTGTTATTTTAATCTCTGACTAGACGATAATGTTGATTCTTCCACTAAAGCAATTCATGAATTACACACTTCATTCCGATGCTATATTACTAAAAACAGTGGCTGTCATGTAATGGTATTTACAAACACAATGGCTTTTGCTATACCTCCAAGTTATTTCTTATAATCAACACTTAGCTTCATCTCCATCAAACCACAAAAGCACACCACTAGGTTAGCTTAACATCATTACAGCTATCAACAAATAAAACAAAATCAAATCATTCACTCAACAACAATCAATTAAAATTCTAAACACTGAAAAAAAAACGAGAACAGAACAATTATTATCACTCAAAACCTCAAAAATTTCCACCATTATAAGCATCTCTTTCAAAAAAACAACAAAAACCCAGTGATGCAATAAACTCAAACTAAACTCTAAAGCAACAAAACCCCGTATAAAAAACATTAACAAAAACACAAATAAGCAAAGAAAACACTAAAAGAATAAGAAAAAAACCAACCTTTCGTTTAAGATTGTAACGGTGCCATTCAGACTTGTAGTGGAGTTTTTGTTCAGCATCATCATCGAATTCTTTATTACAAGCGTTACAAGTTAATCCTGGCATTTTATTCTCTCCTTTTTCGGCTTTCTCTGTTCGATTTCTCGTTTTTTATAAGAGAAAGAGAGGCGAAAATATACGACCGCTGGTTGTCGGCGAGAAGGTGAGATTCTTTTCCAAGACACGAGTCGTTTGTTGCGCAAACCCCTACGATTGATCGATCAGCTTTAGCTGAAACCTTAGAGAGTTGTTGATTTTCATATAAGTTGGTGGCCCAACCTGTTTATTGCCCATGGGCTTTTGGCCTAACTTTATGATGGAAAAACAGTACGTTTTGTTTGGTATAGTAATTATTTTTTATTAAAATAATATTTTTATTTTAATATTGACATATCAAAATAATATAAAAATATTAATTTAACATAAAAAATAAAAAATTTAATTTTTAAACACAAAAATATAAATCTCAACATTGATAAAATTATATCAATAAAAAAATGATAATTAAAAAAAATTAATTTTTTTTTATTTTTTATAAAATTAAGCTCTTTTCTTCCGATCTCATCACAAATTAAATTTACTATCAAATCAATTCTTATAATTATAAAAATACTCAATAATCTCAAAAAATCATATAAATTTATATGAATGATTGTGATATCATAAGCCAGACTCATTTAATAATTTCGTTTAATATTTGATATACAAGAAATAACTTATTTTATTTTATAAAAGAAACACAATTTGTTTCATCTTCTAAGTTCTAATTAATTAGTTTCACGGTATTCATGTTTTTATTTAAAAATAATAATTAAACTATAAGGTCCAATCTTTTGACTTGGTGTAAGCCGGGTCTTAAACCAGATAATTCGAGTGGGGTTTAATAATTATAATTTTAACCCATCAAACTCTTACATTTGTAAAGCACCCCACCACCAACAACATTCCTCCTCTCTCTTTAACGAGATCCATCCACCCCCGGATAACCGCTCCCTCTCTCTCTCTACCTGAAAATTTTCCAATTTCAAAAACTGAGTCACGATGTCCGCCATTTCCCGGCCTCCGAATCGACTCACTGAGTTCAAATCAGGTGGAAAAATCGTTCGACCCAGGCGAACCACTACCCGTCCCACTCCATACGACCGACCTACTCCTCGCCTTTCACCTATTTCCACTCCTCAAAACCCTAATTGGCTTTCTCGTTTCATTTTATCTCCTTCTCGTATAATTGCTACCGGTGCCGGAAAAGTCTTCTCCACCGTCTTCGGCTCTGAATCCTCCGCTTCCTCCTCCTCCTCCTCCGATGTCGACGAAGAAGAAGAAGGCGATTCCGGTTCTACTTCCGGTATTGCAAATTTGATTTGGTTATTAGTGTTTAATCAAATTAGTTTAGAAATGTTAATTTTCAAATAATGAAAATTCAGGCTTGTGGCTTTCTGTAGAGGGTGAAATGGAAGATGTCAATGACGGCAATGGCTCTTCTCAAAGTGATGAAAAGGTAGTTTTTTGTGTCCCTTTTAACTTGAATGAGGGATTTTAGATATATTGCAGATGTATCATTTGATTTTTGAGTGTTTTGTGATTTAAATTAAGCTTATTTTTTGGCATTTAAGAGCGTGAGATTTGTGGTGATTGAATTTTTTTATGCGTGTGGAAATTAGGAGAATCAGACAACTGAAATTGTTAATTACTCGAAGAAAGATCTCCCTGCTGTGGAGTGGAAGACTGCGACATTGCGTGTAATTGCACAGCTTCTAATGCAGGAAACGTTCTCGAGGTAATTGGGAATCACTTACATTGTTTCTTTAGAAACATCTCGCATGCACATTTGCATTGTTTTTTCTTGGGTCCATGCCATTAGGACCCGGAACTAGGATTTTAGTTATGAGGGTTCCAGTGTAAAACATACTAGGGTGCATTTGAAAATAAAATAAATGAATGATAGTTATAGAACAATAGGTAATTTCTTTTTTTTTTTTTGGGGGGGGGGTGTATGTTTTCTGTGAAATAAGCCTTAAATTCAAGGGTAGATTAAAAAAATATAAAATTCATGACTAAAATAAAATTTGCCTAACTCTCGGGGGTGCCATTGTCTGCTCAGCTATGCTGTAGTTCCGCCGTTGCTTGTCATCAATGCATTGGAACCATCTGTTCTGGACTTCTATAGATGACTGCTTTTGTTGCATTTGTGTTAATTCACCTTGATTCTTGAACTGTCAACTCCAAGCATTTAACTTAATTATTGAGATATAAGGTTCAAGTAATAGTTCAAATTCAAAACAATACACTGGTAATAACTATCATGGTTTATTTAATTTGTGAAGCTTTGCTGACAATTTTAAATTCTTTTGCCTACCGCTAAGGTTGCTGGAGATTATTCTTTCTTTATATATTCAGCCTTGGTTTGATTACAAATTCTGAATTATTTTCTATTCACAATGACCAGGGAAGAATGTGACAGACTAACACATATTATTAAATCGAGAGTTGTAGATTCTCCCATCACTGGAAGCACAAAAGATGGGAGGCCGAGTAAGACTCTGGACAAGACAGTTGGCAATGGTATTGTTATTTTGGATTTTTCACATTCAAAGTACTTAGAAATTCATATGCCTAGTGGTATATCTTGCTGATTGGTTTAGCCCTGTTTCAGATGTTGATACACCTGATATCTGCAATACAGCTGTTACAGAGGCCAAAAAATGGTTTGAGGGAAAGAAATTGGGGTCCAATTCAAAGTCAGTGGAGTATGGAACCTGCATTTTGAACACTGCTCCACATGTTAGTAATCCTTTTATTTTTATTTAATCCTAGTATAAGGAATTTATGAAAACTACAATATTTGCTTCTTTAGATTATAGTGACGTGGCTTTGTATTTAATCATATTTTACAATGGGTCATGATGATTTTAGATTATTCCATGCAATGGCAGTTCCCTTGTCCTTGTAATTCGTTTTCTGTGAATGTGTCCATTATTGCTCATTGAAATGTATAGGCTCTCATAATAATTTGACTTGCTATCCTCCTTTAACCAATTATTGTCATTGTCCATGCATTGATTTTTTTTATTAATCTTCTTTTTGTAGATTCTGTTTTCACTAGACCAAGGAACTAAATTGTGCAAGTACCTTAACACACTTGTTTTATTCAGCAACTGCTGTGAGCTAATTGGTGCACACCACCTTTTTGCTATTGATTTTTATTGAACAGGCTACTGAAGGAGAAATGGGTTCACCAGTGGATTTGGCCAAATCTTACATGCGAGAGCGTCCACCTTGGGCTTCTCCTTCCACAAACCACATCCAATTGCAATCACCGCCATCAATGGGAAAAGAGCTTTTTGTGGAAGCAACACCATTTTCAGTCAGTGGCAAGTCATTGTCCCAATCAAAGGTGCCGTTTGGAAGTCTCTTTTACTCTTCTCCATTTATTTGTATAGCTATAGACCCTTTTATTGCTTTTGTTGTTGTGATAGTAAAAAATGATCTTGTGAACTTCAAAGGGTGTTTTGTTACCACTCTGACTTAGAAATGCAATTTAGTGATCCTGTCTAGGTTTTATTAGACAGTCATATTTTTTTCAGGATGATAAAGCACACGTCCATGAGTAGCTAAGTCAGGATCAGAAAAGGAATGAGAGTTTCTTGAGAGTCTCGTGCTTATTTTTCTGTCTATAAAGTGAAATTGACCTTGACAAATGCTAGTTCTGTTTGAATTTGAACAGATTGATTAATTTTTTTGAATTCATTGGAAAGAAATTGAGCAAGGAACTCATAAGATGTATTATTAGAATTTAATTTTTGGATGTAGAAGCAAGGACAGAATAAGGGGAAAAAATGAAGGCCATTACTCAGTTTTGACCCTATTGTGGTCACGATGGGGTACTGGAGGGGAGAATTTTGTGGTAGTCCTACTCTTGTGCACTTTTGATAGAAGTGGCATCTCTCGTAACTCTTCAACTCTCTTACCTTTAAATCATGTGATGGCCTCTGAGGGCCCTGGGAAGAAACATGAAAATGATGTGCTTTATGCAATGTTTGCTTATTTTCTCAAGGTTATTGCTCTGCACAGCTTAATTTATTGTGATATGATGAAACTTGAATGCAGTTGAACAGGGATTTCCTGGTCACTGGTTCATGGAATATCCAGGAGGAACTACGTAAAGTGAGATCCAGGGCAACTGAAGAGATGCTGAGGACTCGACCGTCTTCCAAAATGTATTGGTCTGCATTAGCTTCAGCTTATAAAGGAGGCCCTAGTGTATTGGGGGCTGGAGAATTTAGTGGTGCTAAAAATAAACTTTCCAACTTCACACAATTAATAGATGTACCTTTGAAGTGGGGAAGTGCAGCAAATAATTCTGGCTTCACAGGTGTGTTTTTTAACCTGCCTGAGGGAAATTATGTGAATTGTAGCTGTGGTCACCAGTGCTATAACATGTGGATTATTTATGAAATAAAACCTGCTTGGTTAAAGTCTTTTTATCCAAGAGGGGGGGAAATGAAATCTCATTTTCTGCATTTTCAGATACTCAGATGGCACAAGTTAGGTTGCAGAAAGATGATTTTTCACCTAATGCAGCTACTTCTGTTCCCGAAAAAAGTCAGGTAACTTGGATGTGGGATTGGGAATTCAGTAAAAAGTTTTTCTTGCTCATTTGGTATATCTATTAATATTACCGTGATTAGCTCATAGGAATCACAAAAATTGTTTTTACCATTCCCTATAGCTAAAGCAATTCGGTTATGAAATCCTTGCTTCTTCTTATTCTTCTTTCCTTCCTTTTTAGTTTTATTAGAAAATAAATTGAAACTTCTATTATTAGAACTAAACTAATCATGTCTGATGATTTACTAATATGTTCATGAAGGGTCTGGGATTAACACCGACCACTGAGGGAATGGCAGGTGCTTTTTCCATAACCACTCAGAGTTTTTTTTCTCTCTCTCTTTTATTCTCTGGTGATTACTCTTTCCTGACAAATGGAAACCAATTAATTTAGGATTGCGGGATGGCTCTGAAGGGATATCAAGCCATGAACAACAGCAGCTTCCAGAAGAAGTGATAGTAAAACAAAGGTTAGCTTCCCCTTTCCCTGATTTTCTAAAATCCTATGGGCTATGAAGAGGTCTATTGTCCTTTCTTATGATTTCCACATCTCTCTATATGTCATAGTGCTGATGCTGTCATCGCCAATGGCCCAAAAGACATTGAGGAGACTAGCCACCCTTTGAGCTCCAGAATGGAAAGAACTGTACAAGGCAAGAGTTTTAAATCTGGTAGCATCGTAGTAGAAACATTTTATTGACAATGTGCAGTTTATTACTTGACCATGTATGGAGGATTTTAGTTTATTTGTTCCTCGTTTGCCAGGCTAAAAGCTGCTTCTATTTACATTTCTGACAGAGTGGTTAGGATATTAATATGAGAGATGTGCATTGATTTCATTGTGTCTAAATCCATGAATTAGAATTTGGGAGTATACTTGGAGCTGAATAAATACGGAAACATGGTTTTACAGAATGCCCTGTTCTAATTCTTTCCGTTAAACTATGGCCCTAACATTCTATTGTGTTATTTGTTTCTTGGGTGGACTGTTGTTTGTCAATAAGTAGTACCTTTTCTCAAGCTGATCCTCTCTAGATGCAATCCCAGATTCAATGTTACTTGAAGTAAATTTTTCACCATCCAAGGAAGTTGCTGGAGAAGTTGCTGGAAGAGATGATTCAGTTACTGTCAATGGCTTCCCTTCTTCAGCATCCAGGTGAAAATCGTGGCTGCGGTTGTATTTTTTTTACTGCTAATTGTTTACTGTAATTTTTGTTAACACCATTTTCTTCTCTCTAAGTTTGCCTGAGGCACAGGAAAGAGAACAAAAGTCTATGCCGTGTGGTGAAGAGCACAATCCAGTTGGTCCAGATCATGACAAGATGACAAGAACTGCTCCTGCCGAGGAAACCTGCAAGCTACTGAGTGAGGCTTCCATGGAAGTGCCAAACGTTAATGAAAATGATAGTGTTGCTACTGACTCCCAAGACAGCTCTAGCATGCACCAAGAAGGATCGCTGCAGGCTCAGGCTCTGGCTCAACCAAATCCAAAACGCGGCTTGGGATCCAGGACAACTGGTGTCAGTGAGAAGCAGCAAGGAAGAATCGTGAGCAGCAGATACAACAAGAGAGGCAGGGGACGGGGTAAATAATCCTAAATCATGTCCTTGTACTCTAGTGTAAAATTAACTGTAAACTAGACTAGAAAGGGAGGATAGTGCCACGACAGGGCTATATTAAAGTTTAGCGAGATTCAAATAGCTCCTAGTTTAACATTAACTAAGCTGGTTTTCCCCCCTTCAATCGGGTGTTTAGTAGCTGTTAAATTTAGGTATTGATGTCAGTCCAGAGTGAGGAATTGTCTCTGTTTTTGCACAAGATTTGCAAGCTGTAGTGAAATTAATTTGTTTTGTCATCTTCTTTTGTTGGTATAATCTTTGGTTTCTGTTGAATTTATTGAACAGGCAGCTATTTTCCCTCTAATGAAATTTAGTTCTTTTTCTTTTTTTTAATGATTCTTTTCTGGACATTGAAGGTTATATACAGATCATAGAAATAGATTAAAAACATGCTATCGAGATTTCTTTTTAGGCAAAGCACACAACCCTTTTTAGGCAAATTTTCACTTCTCAGAGATTTTATGAGGTATCTGCGTAGGTTAAGTTTTATATAGGATCCGATGAAAATTAATTTTATCGAACTTAATTAATCTTGTTGAACCTTATTTATCCCGCTAAAAATCTAGTTTAATATTTTTTTTAAAAATGATATTTCAACTATATAAAAATAATTATAATTATAAAATTTGATTTGGTCCGTGATCTAGTCCAAAACTCATCTTATTTAAATATTCAACACAACCACAAAGTTAATTAAAACTTCGTTTTTTTACAAAAATATATTTTCCAAACTCTATAGAATTTTAAAAAAATACTTGACAAAATAAAACTTTACCTTCTACTTTGATCGGCTTATAGGAAGTTTTAGATAAGTTTCCTTCGGAGTTGAATTTGAAATTGAACAAAGGACTAAATTATAAATAAAAATAAAAATAAGGATTGATTAATAACTTTGGTTAAACTATAAGAACTACATTACAGTTCACTCTAAACTTATCTTAACCCCCACACTCCCCGCTTCTACTACATAAACCCTCCCTCATCTCTATCGAAAACACCATGGATCCCTACCCTTCTTCTTCCATAGCCCAAAAGACCTGGGAACTCGAAAACAACATAATACCTATCGACACAGCAACCCCGACAACAACAGACACTTCTTCTTCTTCTTCATCGGACGCGATTTTTTACTTCGATGAAGCAGCACAAGCGAAGTTCCAGAAAGAAAAACCGTGGTCTAATGATCCGAATTATTTTAGAAGAGTGAAGATATCTGCACTTGCGTTGTTGAAGATGGTTGTACATGCTCGATCAGGTGGGACTATTGAAGTTATGGGATTAATGCAAGGGAAAACTGATGGGGATTCTATAATTGTTATGGATGCCTTTGCTCTTCCTGTTGAAGGGACTGAGACGAGAGTTAATGCTCAAGCTGATGCTTATGAGTATATGGTTGATTATTCTCAGACTAATAAACAGGTTTGTTTTTTATGTGATTGCTTTCGGGGGGTTTTTAATTAGAAAGTTCATTGCCTTTTGGGGTTATTAGGGTTTTGGATTCCTTTGTTATCTCTTTCTCTTTCAAAAAGAGGAAAAACATCTTGGGTTTTTTGAGTAATTAGGGTTTTGGGGGTTTGTATTGCTGTGGTGGTTGTGTGTGTGGAGAATGGTTGCATTGTTGGGGTTTTGTGATTTGTTAAAAGGAGTAGAACCCTAAATTTGCAATTTGAGTTAGAAAAGTAAGTGTTTTGAACCCTAATCCGGAGCTTAAATGAACCGAGGATTAGTCCCAAGATATAAACTTTCTTGCTTTTTACATTATTTAGAGGTTTTTTTGGGGTTTAGGGATTTGTTTTGTTGTGGTTTTTTACGAGTAGAGAACGCTTGCATTGGTGAAATTTTGTGATTTTTAGTAAAATAGACCCTGGGTTTTCAAGTGTAGCGAATAGTTGCGTGTTGCAATTCTCTAATTTGTTAGACACTTTTTGTTTTTGAAACTGGCGTTTCAAAAGTTTTTTTTTTAAAAAAAAAAAAAGTAAAAAAATTTATTTTAAATTAATATTTTTTTAGTATTTTCAAATCATTTTGATGTGTTGATGTTAAAATTAATTTTTTAAAAATAAAAAATATTATTTTAATGTATTTCAAAGTAAAAAACAATCACAACCATACACTCAATCACACTCAGAAAACCTTGTAATTATAGTTTGACTTAGAAAAGAAAGTTTCTTAAACCCTGATTCAGAGCTTAATTGAATAATAATTTGTTCCCAAAATATAGAACTTTCTACTTTTTATATGTTTGAAATAGCAAATTTCTAGCTTTATGTCTCGTAAGTGTGTGGAACTCCTAATTTATACTTGCCAAGCAAACAGCTGAAAGGAATTCCGTGAAGACTCCATTTAGAAATAGTTGGTAGCCCCAATCTGATTGTTAGACACATTCTGTACACACACATTGTGGCTTTTTGTATGAAACCTTAATGTCTGATAATTGCTGGTTTTATTTTAAGCGATGTTCAAGTAGTCCTAGGAGTTTGTCTTTTGCATCTTTTTGTTGCAAGGGAACACTAGACATGAATAGTTTTTCTGTTATGCTTGAATCACCTCTAATTCGATCTATGTTGTAACTTGACTACTTGTTCTTATTTTTTAAGAGTAGGATTTAAATCCTGAACAGTAGCACACAAGGTTCCACATTCTGTATTGACACATAAACTGACTCCTTAAAATATTTCTTAAAGAGTGGATGGAAGCATTATTTATAATTTGTAATTCGTAATTCATTTATTTCCATGTCTCCCTATTTATTAAGGCTCTTTCCCCCCTTTTCTGACAAAAAGAAGAAGTGGTGTTTATGCAGGCTGGACGTTTGGAGAATGTAATTGGGTGGTATCATTCACATCCTGGTTATGGATGCTGGCTTTCGGGTATTGATGTTTCAACCCAAATGCTTAACCAGCAATTTCAGGAGCCGTTTTTGGCAGTTGTTATTGATCCAACAAGAACTGTCTCAGCTGGGAAAGTAGAGATTGGGGCATTCAGGACATATCCAGAAGGATACAAACCTCCAGATGATCCTGTTTCTGAATATCAAACTATTCCTCTTAATAAGATCGAAGACTTTGGAGTCCATTGCAAACAGGTTATTATATTAACCTAGACTGCTTGCCCCTGAGGTTTCATAGTATTCCATTGTTGACTAATGCTACTTTGTTTTGCAGTATTATTCTTTGGACATCACATATTTCAAGTCTTCTCTTGATTGTCACCTCTTGGATCTTTTGTGGAACAAATACTGGGTGAATACGCTTTCATCTTCACCTCTCTTGGGTAATGGAGACTATGTTGCAGGACAAATTTCTGATTTAGGTAATTTCTAAATTTTTGGTTTATTTTTCTTTTATGCGATTTTCTTCCAGTTTGGATTCACGGTTAAAATTAAGTGTAGCTGTAAATAGTTGAAAGACCAGGGTACTTAAGGTCTATGAGTATCAGTAGCTTATTTATGAGATGAAAAGGCTAGGGTTTTTTTTTTTTTTTCTGTCTATCAAGATGCAATAATCATCCATTTGTCATGCAGCTGAGAAGCTGGAGCATGCAGAGAATCAATTGGCACATTCTCGATTGGGACCATTAATGACTCCTCAAAGAAAGAAAGATGTGAGTATCGTTTCCATCAGTAGAGTTATATATCTATGTTAATTCAGATTTATAACTGTTAACTCTGCTGATCTAAGCTCTTTTGCACCAAAAATTAACGTCTCTGTCAACCACAGAACTGTTCCACTTTACTATTGTGCATTATATTTGTTACTTCATTGCTGTATGGCATGCAATACTAAAGAATAGTCTTTTTTCTGATGGGACATCTAAAGACTATTTCCCCATTATCTCTATAAGAGGAACAGGGCTTCCTCTGTGTATTCTGCTAAATGTTTGGTCTTTTGCATAGATATATGTGAAAAGTGACATAATGGGTGCCTAAAAATGTGCAATTGATGCATTTAACTGATAGGTTTGCTTTAGTATTCCTGCACTTATGAAACTGATGCAAACATTGTTAACAAAGGCATTCATCGAACTGCTAAATGTGTTGACCATCGTTGCATCATGTAAATGTCTTGGACCTGCTTTAAACTGTACCTTTGTGGGTATCACATGTTCTTTTGGTCACATAACTTTTTTATTTTCGTTTCTGTCCTGGGAAAATGTTTGGTCCTTAATATCAGGGCATTAGCCTGCATCAGTCATGGTGATATCCTATGGTGTGGAGAAGTGCCTCTGTAACATGTCATGTACCTGAAAATTTTGCATGAAATTCCACACACAAGGAAACATTATGAAAATATATTTGGCCTGAGATGCTGTCCAACTCTTCTTGTTGGAATTATTTGTTCGGGCAAAGGCAGTGTACAGATACTGATTTTATGTTGTATGGGCTAGAACTAGAAGATAATTCTTTTCTCAGATTTTGTCTTCAATTTTCATCTTAGGACCCTATTTTCTTAATAGGTGCTGGCTATGTCCCATGCATGCTTACATTTTTTTTCTACTTATGCATTTCCTTTTGTTCCATTCAGTACTTTTGCATCCTACACATCTATTCTTTTGTTATGTAATTTATGGTCTCTAGTCTCTTTGGTGGTAGTTTTATTTGGGATTTTTAAATTTGCAGGAAGAATCTCAACTTGCTAAAATTACTCGTGATAGTGCTAAGATAACTGTGGAGCAAGTTCATGGCCTAATGTCGCAGGTAACTGGCCAATCCAATTTTTAGATGCCTTCCTAACTTTGAAAAGTTTTATTATTTAGGAGAATTTCATTTTTCGTTCTTGCCTTTTTATGACTAGGTTATCAAGGACATCTTGTTCAACTCCGTTCATCAATCAAACAGATCTCAGACGGAGCCATCTGGCCCTGAACCAATGGTTGAAACCTGATTGATGTTGATTTCCTCCTTGGTGCAGCAACTGATGGATGTTCCTTTTTTCTGCAGAGCAGGTTAAAATTGAAAATTGACGGTGAAATTGGAATTTTTTCCTTCAACTTTAGAGGCAGATGTAAATCGTATCAGCTTCCTTCATTGTTTTATTCGGAATTTAAGCTTTTGTTTGTTTTGGCAATTTACATGTCTTCAACTCAGTGACAAGGTAATTTAAATATAGGAACCATTAACAATTCTTGATTCTCATGCAATTTATACACCAATTTTTTTTTCCCTGAAAACAAACCTTAGCCATTCCTTCCCATCAAATCCGGATTTTTCAAAAATATATGTTTGAATGTTGCAAGTGTTGCAAGTTATCAAGTCTTTGAGCAGAAACAGGCAGGGAGGACTTTTTAACCTTTGACTTGATGAGAGCGTGGGTTGTATCTACCATTCTAATAAAGCCTCTTGCGTGTTGAATCATTTGCTTAAAGTGACCTTTTTTGCTTTGAAAAATAGCTGCTTGAGATCTCAGATTACCTCTTATGAAGGCAGGTTAAATTGGCATTGCGTTAAGCATTTGGATTCTTGTTCCGTTTTTTTTTTTTTTAATCTTGTACTGTCCAAATTGAAAACGCATAGCTCAGTTTTATAACCTTGAGCCGTGTTGGAAGTCAAGAAAAGGTTGCAAGGAAGAAGGATATAATGTATCTTGAAGATCCAACAAGAGGGATTGAGTGGCTGAAAGAATTACAAAGTATATTAATAGCAAGAACAGCCTGCTATCTTTGACTGGCTTGAGCCCTACTATGCAACTCAAGAAATAATTTCTAGCCCTTCATTTTATGGGATCACTGTCTTGTCTGCAGAGTCAACTACAGCTGCATATGGCCAACAGAGGAGGAAGGGAACACAAGATATGTGAAGGACACCATAATTGTTGCACAGAATATGTGGAACCAGTATTATGCAATGCAACACTTGAACCACCAAAAAAATACAAAAGGAAAATTAAATGCGGAGAAAGGATATGTATCAACAAGAAGAGTTGAAGAAATGGATGGTTGGAAAAGCAATGGAAAAGTGAAGGAAAATGAATGGATCATATGGAAGAACAGTGACAGCATCCAAATCCAATTAATAGACTCATAGGGAAAAACATGGGGAGCCTTTTATCTTCCTATGCAAGTGCTATTCACATGCAAGGCAAGCAAGCACTTTGTTAGTTTCATTTCCTCTTATTGGTTTTTTGTGATTGTAATCATTTGGTTTTTGGATGCTAAAGTGTAAGGCAGACCCCAAGGGTCCTTCCTCATCACCATCACCATCCACTAGAGAAGGAAATGGCCAAGAACAAAAAGCTATACCAAATCTTCCACCTTTTATCCTTAGTGGGTCTTCTATGGACACTCTTAGAAATCATACCTTCCATGACTTTCCCTCCCTCCCTCCCTCTCTCTCACGCACACACACCATTCTTTTTTTAGTTTAGATTCTCATAAGATAATGAAAAGAGATATCTTCACAAGGAACGGTCCTCTTCGCAGGGTTTGGTTTGGGTGTTAAATATATATATATAGCTATGAAGTAATGCTTGTGACAATGTCACATGCAAGTAGCTCTCCACCACTACTAGTTAACCCTCCTTTTTTGCAAGTCGTTTTGTTCTTCACTTGTCTTCTTGTGATGGATGATGCACTTTTTTGTAGCTTTGAATGCATGAGAGAAAGAAAGAAAATCATGCGAGGGCATGCGTTTCTAGAGTCTATGTTTTGAGACAGAAGAGACGGGATAATAGAGACATATCCCTTTATCATTTTTATTTTAAAAATGTAGAAATTCACTTGAAAATTGTGATTTATTTTATAATTTTATCCTCACCTGATCTCCAATCAAACACCTGTCTATCTCTTTTGTAACTATACTCTTTTGAGATAAAATAGATTAAGATAATGGAAACATGTCCCTTCGTCTTTTTTATTTTGAAGGTAAATAAATTCATTTCAAAATTATGATTTATTTTATGTTTCCATCTTCATCTCTCTAACTAAACACGTTTCTATCTTTTCTGTATTTATCTTTTCCATCATGACACACAAACCAAACGCAACCTAATTCTCTCTCTCGCTTTTTTGCTGTCTCGTGTACATTCATGTGATTTCATCGACCAGATTTTATGGAGAAAAAGGTTACTTGCTTGATTGTCATACATGGTCCATTCCCGTGAGTGATCAAGCTTTTTCATGTCATGAAGTGAGATGATCCCTTCACGGTTTGAGAATAATCTTAACTAACAATTAATTTCTTAGAAGCCATCCAAGTTGATTCACAGATAAGATTTGTAATTTGCAACAAGCAATGGAAGTCTTTCATGCCCAATACATGAATCTCAGTACTTAGAATCTGGAAGCTGTCTGTTGATTGTAAGAGCTGTCTGAATTCGAAACCTCATGGCGAGAAAAAAAAAACATCCACAGAGACTTGATAAACTGGGTTACATCATTTTCCTTAACCAAAATCTGGAATTAGACGAGGCCCTTCTGAAAATTATATAAGGTTACTGTTCTTACAATTTGGTATTTTATCAAAGATTTATCTTCTCAGTTCTATCAATTGCTGTTTCTCTTATAGAAAATTAGGAACAATACGTAAACTAAAATTGCTGTTTCTTTTTTAGAAAGCAAACAGGAAATTGTTGATATACAACGTATGCAACATGAAATTTATTTGGGACTCTGTATTTCACCCTGTTCCTGCCCTAATTTGAGGTCTGACATAAATAGATACATGGGTCCTAACTCCATTCCTGTAATAAAGTATGATAATCAAGTAAGAATAGCACTGAAGCCAACCTTTGTGTCTACTCTTTTATAATATATATGTATTTTTTTTTTCTTTGCTGGTGAAGGAGATTTTAGAAAGGGTGGGAGGTGATCTGTGCTTTAGCCACTTTAGAAAGTGGAATGTCCACTCTCCCATCAATTCCAAATTTTGAAACATAGGATTTCAATGTTTCTAAAATGTAAGTAGGGCCATTCTCAATATGGGTGAAAACACTGTTATTAAATCTAGTACGGTAAAAACTCGAAGAGTCGATTCAAAACCTAACTTGAGCTATGTTAAAAAAAAATAATTCAAGCTAGAGTTGACTTGATCAATTTTGAGTGATTCAGTAAATCAAAATCCAATTTAACTTTTAAAAAATAATTAAAACAATATTATTTTAATTTTTAAAAAAAAAATTCTTGAAACAATACACCCACTCAAACTATAAACATTATCATCTATCAGAACAAGTTTAATAACTTTGTATAGAAAGATGAAGCACTTCATGGTTTTGTAAGGAAAAATCAACAATTGGGTGGTATAGAACTATTAGCCCCTCAATAGCTAAGACAAAACCTTAAATTATAGGATGAGTCCATGATTGCATGCAAATAAAGCATTTCTTTTTACTCGTGTTATGTTGTGGGTTTGTATGATTTTCTAGTAAAATATTTAAGTGTTATAAGTGTATTTTATTATAAAAAAATAAAAATTCAATAATTCGGGTTATAGTCCCAATCAACTAAATAAGTTAGTTTTATTTAAATAATATTTTAGAAAAAAGAAACAATAATGGCAAACGAAAAAATATATACATAAAAAAAGCTATTGCGATAACATGAGAAAAAAATCTTTATTAAAAAATAAAAAAATAAGTCATAGTTATGTTTGATGAATTTGTTTATTAAAATCAATTTGTAATAAAAATCAACACAAATATAAAACTAATTGAATAAAATAAAATAAAAATATTATACAAGGCCACATTTACTAAAAATATAATAAAAAATAAATATTAAAAAAGGTTATGCATTGCATAATAAAAAAAAATATTATACAAAATTAAAATTTACAATAACATTTTTTATGGTGGTTATACTAATTTGTGGATCGTAGGATGTGTTTATGGAGTTTGAGAAGGCAGTTCTTGTGAATTTTTATATGATCCAAATGATGGGGTGATTGATAGATGTTTTCTTTAAACTCGAGGGGTCAACCAAGACATTAAACAAAAGGTTTAGTCATCAATTGACAAAAACGGACGGAAGGAAAACATTGAAGATGGGATAAAAAATTAAAGGGTCACTTGATATAAATTGAATTTATTTTTTTACCTCAAGAAATAAATTAAATTTTACCTCAAACGCAATTATGTTATTATCCCGTGGCATGTTAAAAAAGTAATTAAAAGATAATTAAAGTGAAAAACACATGACAAAAAAGTAATTATCAGATGGGTTTAAATTGTAATTTATTTTTATTTTTTTACTCATTGAGCTTTTTTTCTCTTTAATTGCATTCATTTGAGATCAAATTAATGACCAATCACTCCTAGTTTATTTAAAGATTACATAATTCATAGAAAAAGAATCAAAGTGAAAAATACATGAAAATCATATGGCTACTTTAAACTTAGATTGAACGGTTAAATTAAAAATAAAAATCATAAAAATAAGAAAAACACTAGTGCATGATAAGAAATTGTGCATGTAGAATTGTTCAACCTATTTTTTCACTTAAAAAATCATAAATATAAATAAAAAACGTATGCATTTATCTAATTAAATAAATTATAAATTATTGTGTAAATAAATAAATAAAAAGTTATTAACAATAAATAAAAATATAATTGAAAAAATTAAGAGAAAAATATAAATTAAGATGTTTAACATCGCAATATAAATCATTTACTTGGTTACGTTCAATGAATTTATTTATTAAAATCAATTTGTAATATAAATTGGCATACATATAACTTATTTAAAAGAAGAAAATATTGTGCAAGGCTGAAAATACTAAGAATATTGTAAAAACTAAATATTTAATCTATATAAAATATATTAAAAAAAATTACAAGTGAATCACACTAACCTCTTAAAAAATTAAACATATCTAATATAATTAAAAAATAATCGTTATTTACAAAAAGCTAAAAAAACCAAAAACAAATCACAGAGAAGAGGTGTTAACCTAAACAAAAATGAAATTAAAATTATTTTTAAAAAATATAAAAAAGTATTAATTTAAAAAATCAAAATTTAAAAAACAAAAAAATAAATGATGCCATGTGCCATCAAGAAAAGGCCTACGTGTGGGCCTTTATTTTTTTTATTAGTTCAATAAGGTAGATGACATGTCATTCGCTCTAATTATAAAAAAAATAGACGACAGTCATCCGCCTTTACAAACGACGCATCGTCTGGAACTCCTAGAATCATGTCACTAGTGTGGCCGGAAAAACAGATTCATGTTTATTTATCCAAAAACCCATTTTGAACCAATATTTGACCAAAAAAACCTAGTGAACACCCTAAGAGCATTGTCAAACCAATTCATGATCTTTAAAAGCGTAAAAAGTCGCACAAAAACCCGAAATCAACCTAAAACCAAAAATCTGCTTAAACTCATATATGTTTTTTAGTCATTTTCAAGGTAAAAAAACACTTAATCTTAACCCCTCCTATCATGTGGAACCATTTGACATAAAAATCAAATATTTTGGTGGTTAAAATTATCGCCAACAATAATTTTCTCTCTCTAAGCTGGAATCTGGCTACCCCCATCTCTCTCCTCCATAAAAAAAATCTAAAAATAAAAAAAATAAAGTTTGGTATCAAAATTTATTTTTTGAAATTATAGGGACTGGCCACCTAATATCTAAAAAAGATGGGGGAAGAAAATTTATTTTATGTTACCCGTGTTTTTCAGTTCGGTCTTTTTTCTTTCAATTCAACAATTCCTTCTTAAAAAAAATGCAATTAACTTTAAATCTGAGCTCAAAAGGGTCCAATTATGCAAAAAAAAATTAAAATTTAAGAACCAAAATTAAAATTAAAAAATACACTATCACAATCTATGGTGAATTATGAGAGGGTCATCAATAAAAAAATTGCTACAACATTTTATCCGCAAGCTTTAGTTTTTGACTAGGTGACATGCCCGCGCGATGCCGCGGGCTTGTGGCATGTTTGTGTATTATCGTGGATTTGTGAAAAAAATCATATAAAAAAAACTGTTATCATCCATAATATTTTAAATGAAAAAACTACAAAGTTATATTCTCAACTAGCTCAATATTAAAAAAACAAAATCGACAAAAACAATTATAAAAAAAATGAAAAAAATGAAAAAAAGAAGATGACAATTTTGGAAGAAAAAAAAACAAAAAACAAATAATAAAAAAATGGAAAAAAAAAACATGTGGGGAAAGTTAAAGCTAAATTTTCAACCAGCTCAATATTAAAATCATTTAAGAAAACATTGTAGCAATCTATAGTATTTTGTGAGGAAATATACAATTATAATTCTCAACCAGCTCAATATTAAAAAAAATCAACAAAGATAATTTTGACAAATATAAAAAAAATAAAAGGAAAAAAAACATGCAGGGAAACACTATAACAATCTATAGTGTTTCATGAGAAAATCTACAGTTGTAATTTTTAACCAGCTCAATATTAAAAGCAATAAAAACGACAAAGACAATTTAAAAACAAAACATAAAAAAAAATCATATGGAAAAACATTGTAGCAATCAACAATGTTTTAAGGAAAAAAAGCTAAATTGTCAACCGGCTCAGTATGAAAAAAATAAATTTGACAAAAACATATTTGGAAAAAAAACATCGATTAAAAAAACATGTGGGGAAACACTGTAGCAAAGCAAAAATCATGTGTTTTAAATAACTACAAAACTAAATTCTCAATCAGCTTAATATGAAAAAAATAAAATCGACAAAGATAATTCTGAAAAAAAATTATTTAATAAAAAACCAAGTAGAGAAACACTGTAGCAATCTAGTGTTTTAAAGAAAAAAATTAAAAAACTAAATTCTCAATCAGCTCAATAGTAAAAAAATAAAATCAACAAAAATAATTATGAAAAAAAAAAGAAAATATAAAGAAGAAAGACAATTTTGGGAAAAATTTTTAAAAAAAAATGGGGAAAGCTAAAGCTAAAGCTAAATTCTCAACCAACTCAATATTGAAAAAATAAATTCGACAAAGATAATTTTAAAAAAAACATGTGGGGGAAACACTACAGCCAAACAAAAACCATATAAGGGAAACACTGTAGCAATCCATAGTGTTTTTTTTTTGAAAAAAGCTACAAAGCTAAGTTCTCAACCAACTCAATATATAAAAAAAAATGACAAAGACTATTTTCAAAAAAAAAAAAAGGAAGTCAATTTTGGGTTAAAAAAAATGAAAAAAAAACATGTAAAAAAAAGGAAACAAAAGCGAACAAAAAAAACGCGTGGGGAAAACTATAGTGTTTTGAAGAAAAAAACTAAAAACTAAATTTTCAACCAAATTTCAATAGTAAAAAAATAAAATCAACAAAAATAATTCTGAAAAAAACAAAATAAAAAAAAAAAGAAAATATGTAAAAAATGACAATTTTGGAAAAAAAGAAAAACAAATAAAAAAATAAAAAAAACATGTGAGGAAAGCTAAAGCTAGATTATCAACCAAATTTCTCAATATTAAAAAAATAAATTCGATAAAGATAATTTTTTAAAAAATATGTGGGGAAACATTACGCAAAAACAAAAACTATATAGGGGAAACACTATAGCAATCCATATTGTTTTTTTAAAAAAAAAACTACAAAGCTAAATTCTTAACCAACTTAATATAAAAAAAAAATCTACAATGACCATTTTGAAAAAAAAAGAATAAATAAATCATAAAAAGTAAAAAAAAACAATGTATGAGAATATTATAGCAATCCATAATGTTTTAAAGAAAAAAACTACATGGTTAAATTTTCAACCAGATCAATATTTAAAAAAATTAGCAAAGATAATTTTGAAAAAAAAATTAAAAAAAAAAGAAGAAGAAGTCAATTTTGGGTAAAAAAAAGAGAAAAAAAACATGTAAAAAAAAAAAGAAAAAACAAAAGCGAAAAAAAAAAACTGCTACAGTAAAAAACCTACGAGTTTTAGAGTATTTGTTAATAATGTTCATGGCTTTCAAAAACCCTATGGTATGATAGCTCCCAGGAATCTTTTTGGTGATGTACAGTGAAAGAACAATACTAAAAGCATTGGTGCCAAAGAGACTGGAGGGGAGGTTTCAGGCCACTCGTCTTCGGCATAATTGCAACGGCATCTTTCTTTCTTTCCTTCCTTCTTTCTTCTACTTGCCTCCATTAGTCTATGTCTGCCCACTTTAAGCTTCCTTTTATTTGTGTTCATCTCTTACTTGTTCAAATGGTCAAAAGAGTCTTTTCAAAAACTCAAAAGTAGTAGCTATGGTGGTCCATAATCGAGAACCAAAATCATGGACCATAACCTTCTCTTGTACATTGAAAGCAGTACTCTCCATTTAGGGTGATCCTTGTTACTTGGGGAATATAATCCCCTTGTAATGTTCTACTTGAATGCTCAACTTGAACATAACATGAAAAATAGTTTCTTTTTCTTTTCAATTCTGACCGTTGTTGTGAATTCTAGACTAGTCGATAGGTTAATCCTAGATCTGATTCGGGTTAGATTTTATAAAAATAAAAGATTCGGTGTAGCATGGTTAAAACTCACAACATAGCCTACCTGATAAAAAAAAAATTAGTTTTTTTTTTTAAAATCAAAATAAATTAGTTTTTTTTTAAAAAATCAAAATAATATCATTTTAATTATTTTTAAAAAACAACTAGATTAAAATCCACTTAACCCATAACTCGAAACTCATTCTGGATGGGGTTTCGTACCTATTACTACAATCACTACTTTCTTATCCCCTTAAAAAGAGAAATTGCATTCTTGTATAGACGACACACATGGAAAAGAGTCTCCAAAACCCAAACAAAGCATTGTAAGAATATAAACTTCTCAACGCACCAATCATTTATAATTCCACTAAAAAAACCAACAACAGAGAATAGCAAGCAAGAACAGAAAATCAAACACCTCCTCTTCTACTGCTTTTTATTTGTTTATTCTTCGTAGTTCCGTCATCAGGCATGATGGGTAGTCGATAAAAGCCCCCCAATAAAATAAGGACTAGAGGTATTAATTCTCCAACCCTTTCGTAAGGGTCAAGGAAACGAGACACGTTAGTCAAATCTACAGCACTGCTGCACATGCCGAGGATTAAAAAATATGCTTGTGATCATATTCTTATTCTTAATAATAATTAACTTGTTACTATATATTATATTTGTCAAACTCTTTAAGCAAGAACAAAAAAAGGAGTACGTTTTGTACGGCACCTTTTTTGACTGTATAATTATCAATAATCAAGGAGGGCATTTGTGTGATCGTGACAAGGCCTCAACCTAACCTTTGTTATATGCCTTGCAATGACCGCATCAATAAAGCTTTGGAAGGACTTGCAAAGTTTGAGTGGAAAAGCCAGAAGATAATGAAGAACAAGAAGATGTGGTGATTGATTGATGCTAGCTTTCCCTTTTAAATTATCCATTCAGTTTCAAGTTTTTCTAGATACTCGTTATTGGACCAAAGCTATATAAAAAAAATAGTGCTATTTCAATGTTTTTTTTAATAAAAAAGAGGTTAAAACTAAATAAACATAAAAATGGAACTAATTATCACTTGATTTAATTTAAAATTCAATCTAGAATATTAGATTTTGAATCACTAAATTGAATTATATCAGAGGATAATTATTTTAATGAACAAGTAAAGTAATATTGCAATGAATAGATAATATAAACTTCAAGATTTTTAGCTAGCTAATCATCATTAATATAGTTATCTACCGGGGGGGAGGGGGAATTAATTAAGTTTAAGATATAATTGCATGAAAAACTTGAAATTCAAAGTTAATTTTTATGAAATTTAATTACTAATAAATAGCAATAAATATTAAAGAGTACTGGTAATATATATGATTACACAAGCTCATTAATTAAAATATATCATATATGCAATATTAATGATATTATGCATATATAGAGATGGGAAACAAATTGAACTAATTGATAAGGGTATTGATGGATATTCTTATTCTTTTTATCCTGTAGAAATGGGAGGGGATATGGTACGTACTGACTTTGTGGGTAAGGTATATATTAAAGATTAAATATGCCTTAAATTGGATTTTAATGTTTGTGTACATCTTAATTTGCCTTCTGTACTAAGTTTTTAATAATATCAAATTGATGTTTGAAATCCGTAAAATCTATAGTAATGTGGAAGTGAATTATGTGGTGTAAGAATGTTGACTCCGACGTCCTTCAATTTCCGTTGCTTTTTGCGTGCGTTTATAGCATGGAGTCTTTTTACCTTACACGAGAAACTTAAATCCGACAAAAGCATCCTTTGTTCGCTCGTGTGAACATATATTAGCTTCAACTCTTCACATGCATTTACATTTTGTTTGGTTAGTGTACGAGAATATAATAAATAAATACAAAAGGGATAAAAATATATTTATTTAATTAAAAGAACAGGAATAGAAACAAAAACATAAAATAAACTGTTTTTTTTGTAATTTCAATGAATAATTAAACTAGAATTGACTAATTGAGGTCCTATCATTTTTCTGAAAACAATTAGTGTGGATTTTTGCAGCCAAAAACCCAACTTGGATTTTAATGCTTAATGTGACCCTGAGACTAGTCCTAAGAAAAATCATCAACTGCCCCTTGAATTCAGATCACGAAACCTTCACGCCAAAGCCTAGTGGACCACTTGCTACAGGGCCAATAAATACAAGTCAAAAAGACAAACAAAACGCAGAGAGAGAGAGAGAGGCGTGCCTTGATTTTTCCTAGTTTAATGTCGAACTTCTTCCAGGTATGAAATGGAATCAAACGGTTTAGGTTGCTTGATTCATGAAGATCAAGGAGCCGATCTTGCCCACACTGTTTTGTGATTGGATGGAAGGTCAGCTCATTGGGGATGGCTTGACTTTCCAATTCCCAGGTCCGGGTCCCACCCACCCACCCACTTGGCGCTCTTGATTGAAACCTCTTTCAAGTCTTAACACCGTCGAAAATTACGGGGAGAGTAATTCCATTTCTCTACAACGAAGATCCACAATAAATATATAAATATTATTAAATCCAGACAATTCAAACCTATCATGAAATATATATATTTATTTCGTATTGAGTGTGTATGCACGCACACTTAAAACATTTTATATATATATATATATATATATATATATAATTTCACCGTTCAATATATACACAAACACACACATGTATCTCAAATATATAAGTTTTAATTTTATTTTAAATAATAAATGAATACTCTCGAAACACTATGGTTATAATATAAATATTTAAATTTTTTTATTTGCTAAACATAGATGTAGTAAAAGCCCGATGTTACAAACCCAAATCCCTGTTTGAAAGGCCGTGGAGGACAAATTTTCTCTTTCGTAATTTATTGCATATAGCAGAACATAGCGTTCCGGTCCTCCTCGAGCAAATTGCAAAGGTCATGCTGATTTTTATAGTCGACCAAGAAATCAATGCCACTGCTGGTATTGTCATAGAAGATAACACATGAAACGACATTAAATACATTCCCCGAGCGATTATAGGAATATAACTATTATATTATATTATATTATATTAGTTGACATGTTCAAATAGATTTAATATTTTTTTATATATATATACTAATCCAAAACTTCGAATAAAAAAGATAAATCTCCTTCGTCATCTATATTCACTAACATGTAATGTATAATCAAGTGCCTATTGTTGGACGGTGGATATTGGCATGACTCTCTTCCCATTGATATCTTGTAGCATCCGAGTCGTCGTTTTTGAAGAGTCACACGCAATAATCAAGATATATTAAGTAAACATGGCCCCTTGACAAAGCCATGTAATACAAGGATTAAGTAGTTAATTTTTCAATAACTAGACTAATGCACATTTATAATTTTTTAATTACTTTTGGAAATTGACAAGTCCGTGTTGGAGCTCCTAGGAGACATTAAAAATTAGTGCATGTTAGTTTTCTATACCGTTTCTGTAACATACAAACCCTACCAACCAAAGATATGAGTTTAACTCATACTTATTAAACTTGCACGAGTTTTACGTGTTCAATTTGAAATAAAATCTAAGTGTTAATTCATATTTTTTTTTTAAAAAAAATATATAAATCGACAGCTTTTAAATAAATTTATTAAATAAAAAATCCGGATCACACTAAGTTTTTCAGTCCGTCAAACTAAATCAATTACCTTCTATTTATTATGAAAAATAATTATAGTTAAATCATAAATCTATTAAATTTCGAGTTCATTCCATCAAGTTAATCTAAGTTTAATAACCAAGTTTCAAGTAACAATATACTTTTTATATTTTAATCCAAGACAAGTTCACGTGGATTACATAGCCTAGTTGGATTCGAGTGTTTATAAGGTTGTAAGTTTTTCTTATGAAAAATAAAAAACAAATACTGGTTTTAAGTTAGGGATAAAAAACTAGTCCCATACTTAAAAAATCAAATTTATTTTGATAAATTAAAATAATTTTATTTGATTAAGTTTGTAAATTTAACAAGTCAATTCAAGTGTTTTTTTATAATAAAAAATAAAAATAATACTGGTTTAAATTGGGCATAAAAAACTAGCCCCAAATTTAAAAAACCAAATTTATTTTAATTTATCGAAATAATCTTCAGAATGAAATTACATCACCATCGTCTATAATTAAAGCCAGAAATCAAAATAAATTAAACTTGGAACTAAAAACCTAACTAATTAAATCAACTCAATTATTGTAAAATTCTGTTTAACAAACACCTTTCGATTAGTAACAAACAGAGAATTTTGACTCCTAACAAACACTCCCCCAGTTTTCCTGCCGAGATTCTAGCATGAAAGATCAAATTACATTTAATTAATCACTTTGAAAAGTCCCAACAACCTTTGATCCCATGAAACAAACGTACGGTGAAGATACAACATTGTACTTGAAACAAATCAAAAAGGTTTTCGGAATCCCAGAAAACAATTAAGAAATCAGCCTTATCTCTAAGATCTCTCGTTATTGATAATTGTTAGACAACTAACTATCTCGGAAAAAATTGTACGCTTGTGGATTATCGGATGAATTATTTTTATTGCCATCACAATGAATTATTTAGTGTTGACATGGCAGGGTTTAAACTGGATTAGATGGAGTTAACAATATCATTCAAATCCTTGCCAGGTTAATAAATTATCTGATTGATTTAATTACTAGAAATCCAACGTAGATTAGGTCTCAAATCCTTAGATTTTCATTTCAAACCGTCAGCCCAACCGGTTTAACAATTTTGCCAATAATAACTCTTGGTGTTGGAAACTTACGGTGGTTTCGGGGACATGAGAACACAGCCCTGGGAAATGAATTAATTAAATTAAATTAGGGTTTTCAAGGGGACAAAAGCTTGGATTTTTTAAAAAAATTGTCACAGTAAATTAAAACTTTTGGTGGATTAATACCATTTTAAAAAAACTCAGTAAACTTTGTCACACTTCTAAAATATAATATTAACTAAGTATCAATATTTTTAAGCGCGATAAGATAATTATTGCGTTTTAGAACAACAACATTTAAATATATTATGTTTTTAAAACGTCAATCGATCAATTGTTTTATACAAAATCATAATTTTATGAATATTTTATTTCAAATATATTTTATAAGTAAAAATATATATTTTTATTTAAATTATAAATTAAAAAGTAAACTCCAATTAAAATTATAAAAACTTATTATTCATGCTGTCTTAGAAGAATGGTAACTCAATGATCATCACACACATAAACACTAAAATCAAATACTTCTTGATTTTACTTGGGAATTGGATTATTTTAAAATTTTATTTCTTTGTTTTTAATCTTAAACTATTATTTATCTCAAGAGCATTGATATATTTAACACTAGCCAACATAATCAACAAATATAAAAAAAATGGAGTCGTGCATGATTAGACCTTAGATCAATTTTATTTTTCATGTTGAATATATAAGCTAGTTTGAGTGTCTGACTAATTCTTACTATAGTCATAATTTAAAACACTTTCCCAATAAAAAATATGTTTATAGATCCTTGAAATTTTAATTTTTAATTATTTAATTTAGAATAATTTCGTTATTGTTCTTGGTATTGATGTTACCTTTTATTATTTTTTAGTATCCAATTGACAATTCTAAACCTAACTTGATATTCCAACTAATATTTACAATAATTCTTGTCATTGAACAACTTTCATAAGGAATATTTTATTTCATTTATTTTGAATAATATTCTATGAAGCAGAGATCTAAATATTAAATATTAAATAATTGAAGGGTAATTTGTTTCTTTCTCAATGAGTTACACACATAAAATTCTTTCTTGATTTTTTGTGAATCTCGGACTAATCCATATCCTATCCGAAAGGATAAAATCATAATTTTTTTAATATTTAAAAAATTTGCTAATTAAAATCTCGTATTCCAGTACAAATCAAACTTTCATTTTATTTCCTTTCTGTCAACATTCAAATAATCGAAAATTGATAACCACCTCAATTTGAGTTGAAATATATTGGAGGAGGGCATGCCCATTGGTCATTACAAATAGAAAATGGCTGGGGGAGGGATCAACTCGGGCGGGTCAAATCTTGCCCGATAGGGAGTCCAGAATCCCTATTAAATTCCAACACCCACTCGTGTCTCTAGACCCGCGCGTGGCATCTCCCTACTGCAAATCCCACAAATCTCCCTGCCACGTAAGCCCCCCACATCTGTATAAATTCTAGCTCAAGCTACTCCCCTACCCCTCGCCTTCTTCTTCTTCTTCAGAACACACTCAACTTTTCTCCCTCTAAATTCTCCAATCCCCCCCTAGCTAATATTACTATGATTCTGTAGTTTTCTCTTGAATTTTGTTTATATTTCGAGGGTTTTCTCTAGCAAGGCTAAACCATGTCCAGCAAGGGCGGCATCAGTCTTGAAGAGATCAAAAATGAGTCTGTTGATCTGGTATGTACTCTTTTCTTCCTCTTCTTCACCCTTTTTTTGTTTGCATTCGTGTTTGGTTGCTGAGAAAGTGAAAGCAATGAAATCATCATGTCTACCATTATCTATCGAACTATCCCTCTCTCTCTCTCTCTCTCTCTATATATATATATATATATATATATGCATGTGTTTGGTTCCTGAGAAAATTATCACGCTGTTTTCTTTACGAGATTTTTCGAAAAACTATATGGAATCATTCTTCAGTTCATACTTAAATACTGATTTTTTCTTTAGTTTTTGAGTTCTCTAAAAATCGATCTTCGATCTTGTATGTTGTGATTAATTTTTTTCACCTTGAAATTATTATTTTTTTATTTACTTTGATTTTTACCTTAATTATAGACCACAATTCTAATCTCAAGTTCGATTTTTCTTTTAAAAAAATTATTATTACGTCTTCGAAAAGGCAACTAAATAAATAAAATAATTTTATTTTGAATTTTCAGTCACGTTAAGAAAAAAATATCTAATCAAGTCGAAGACTTACCTTATTTTGCAGGTCATTAATTTCGGCGATAATTTTGACTTTTATATATATCAACAAAATCAGCCAATACTTTAAATAAATAAAATATTACCATAAATAATAAACGTTGCCTTTTTGAAACTCCAAGGGATTTGTTTACTCCATCTTCACGTGAGGTTTTTCCTTAAATGATGACGTGGATTGTCTTTTCAATTTTCTTTTATAATAATAGGGATAATTTTTATGAATTTATCATATTTTTATCTTTGAATTAAATATTTTTTTATAATAATAAGGATAATTTTGATTAATTTATCATATTTTTAACTTTGAATTAAAGCTATTTAAACCCGGATTGGTTCAGGTATTGTAGGGATAAAATAACATTGGAACAAATCCATTTATTTATTTTCTCAGATAATTTTATTTTGATAAAATAATAAAAAATTTAAGATAATGTTTTAGTGTTTATATTTGACGCAAACATAATAATTTTGTTTGTGTTTTTAGATAACAAAAAACATATTTGGCGCGTGTACTGTAGTGGTTTAAATTTGATTTAATTACCATTTAAAGAACTTTATGAATAGTGTTTATATTTGAGGCAAACATAATAATTTTAGGGTTTTTTCTGTGGTTGATTCTTTCTTTTTAACCTAATCACATGCTTTTTTTTTAACACAAACAAAATATGTTTTTTTTTATTATTAATAATGATCTGTATAATTTGAGCAATATGGATTTTGTACTTTACAGTTGTTGTCCCTTTTTGGTGTTAGCTTATTGAGCAGAAAGATTTTTTTTTTTTTTTAATATAATGTTTGGACTTTTAGTGTAAGCAAGGTGGTTGAAATTTTTTAATTTTGAAGACAAAATGTTTGACCATGGTGGATTCATTGACCAACCTCAGCTCAAGCTGATATGTTATCTGCTGCACATGTTTACACACCACAGTTTTGGTTGCCAGCTTGTGAAAAATTTTGGGTTTATTATTTTATTTCCATTTTGATTTTTCACTCAAGAAATTGTTATACAAGATGTAGCTAGACAAATCTTGTTTCCAATTGGCAATCCAAGTTCCCAAATCCAAATCCAAAAAAAAAATGGTTTAATTTTATTAAAGATATAACAAAATGGACAATAGTTGGACAAACTTTTGGTATGAGATACTGTATGTACTCTTGTCAGTTAGATTTTGTGGTGGTATGATGTTGTCAGGACTAATAACGTTGTAGTAAACTACTGTAAGAAGGTATATGGTGTGTCATTTTGAGTTGGGTTCATGATAATCATGGAAAGATTTTCTTGTTTCTTAGTAGTTAATGTTGTTTTCTTTGCAGGAGAGGATTCCCATGGAGGAAGTGTTTGAGCAGCTGAAATGCACAAGAGAAGGTCTGTCGGCAGACGAAGGAGCCAGCAGGCTTCAAGTGTTTGGACCAAACAAACTAGAAGAGAAAAAGGTCAGTTTTTGTAACCTTTTACTCATTATTGAACAAAAAAATGGAAGAACATATTAATAAGAGTGTTAGCTATTTGATTCTACTGAGTTTTCTGCTAAATTTGAGGTTTGGTGTTTGATGAGCAGGAGAGCAAGATTCTCAAGTTTCTGGGATTTATGTGGAATCCATTGTCATGGGTCATGGAAGCTGCTGCATTGATGGCCATAGCCTTGGCTAATGGTGATGGAAGACCTCCAGATTGGCAGGATTTTGTTGGGATTGTTGTGTTGTTGGTGATTAACTCCACTATTAGTTTCATAGAGGAAAACAATGCTGGTAATGCAGCAGCAGCCCTCATGGCTGGTCTTGCTCCTAAGACTAAGGTGATGACTGAACTTCACAAGTTCTTGCTCTATACTTTAGTTCTTGCAAGTACTGCAAGATTATTTAATCATTTATGTTGAAAAAAATTTCAGGTTCTGAGAGATGGCCGATGGAGCGAGCAAGATGCTTCAATCTTGGTTCCAGGAGACATTATCAGCATTAAATTGGGAGACATCGTTCCAGCTGATGCTCGTCTTCTCGAGGGTGATCCTTTAAAGATTGATCAATCTGCCCTTACTGGGGAGTCACTTCCTGTCACCAAGAACCCTTCTGATGAAGTGTTTTCTGGCTCAACATGTAAACAAGGTGAAATTGAAGCAGTTGTGATTGCCACTGGTGTGCACACCTTTTTCGGTAAGGCTGCCCATCTTGTGGACAGCACCAATCAAGTTGGACATTTCCAGAAAGTTCTTACTGCCATTGGTAATTTCTGTATTTGCTCAATTGCTGTTGGAATAATCGCCGAGCTTATAGTGATGTACCCTATACAACATCGAAAGTACAGAGATGGAATTGACAACTTGCTGGTTCTCTTGATTGGAGGAATTCCTATTGCTATGCCTACTGTTTTATCTGTCACCATGGCTATTGGTTCCCACAGACTTTCTCAACAGGGTGCTATTACCAAGAGAATGACTGCCATCGAGGAAATGGCAGGAATGGATGTTCTTTGCAGTGACAAAACTGGGACTCTAACTCTGAACAAGCTTACTGTTGATACGAGCTTGATTGAAGTGTTTGCAAAGGGTGTGGAGAAGGAGCATGTTATGCTTCTTGCAGCAAGAGCTTCAAGGACTGAAAATCAGGATGCTATTGATGCTGCGATTGTAGGGATGCTTGCAGACCCGAAGGAGGTATAGCCATTTCAATGCAGTTTTCTCCGAGTTCTCTATATCTGAGGTTGCACAAAAAAACAGGACTTAACAGTTATAATTTTCATTGTTTGGCAGGCACGAGCTGGGATCAGAGAGGTTCATTTCCTTCCATTCAACCCTGTGGACAAGAGGACTGCTCTGACCTACATTGATTCTGATGGAAACTGGCACCGGGCTAGCAAGGGTGCCCCTGAGCAGGTAAGATGCTTTTCCTTTTACCAATTCAGGGATCAGCATTCAGAGTAATAACCACCTGCTCATTCCCTATTTTATGTTTCTATGCAGATATTAACTCTGTGCAATTGCAAGGAAGATGTTAAGAAGAAGGTTCATTCTGTGATTGACAAGTTTGCTGAACGTGGACTTAGATCTTTAGGTGTTGCAAAACAGGTCTGCAATTTAGTGTTTATCTACATCTTGTCACTGTGCTATTCAAATAAACCCGATCTTATTGTTTCTTTCATTTAATGAAATGTATGCAGGAAGTACCTGAGAAATCAAAAGATGCTGCAGGTGCACCATGGCAGCTAGTTGGTTTGTTGCCTTTGTTTGATCCTCCCAGGCATGACAGTGCTGAAACCATCAGAAGAGCTCTCCACCTTGGTGTTAATGTTAAGATGATTACTGGTAAATTTTGTTTCAATCTCCCTTGGAAATTTGCTCTGATGCGATTTCTTAGATTTTGTTTGTTGTTTCCTCGATGTCCAGGGGATCAGCTTGCAATTGGCAAGGAAACTGGCAGGAGGCTTGGAATGGGAACAAACATGTATCCTTCTTCTGCATTGCTCGGCCAAGACAAAGATGCTTCTATTGCGGCTCTCCCTGTGGATGAGTTGATTGAAAAGGCCGATGGATTTGCTGGAGTTTTTCCAGGTGACTTCAGCTGCCTTATTATCAATGTTTCTCTCTCTCTCTCTCTCTCAAAGATTGTGCATTTTCAGCCCCCTCTCCCCACACCAATTTTAGCATTGTTTTTTTACCGACTTTCATTTTTTTATTGATGATTATTTTTTAGGATTTTGATTACTTTTTATCATGTTTCTTAGTCATAACACTTTTTTTATATATATTTTTTACAGAACACAAATATGAAATTGTGAAGAGGCTACAGGAGAGGAAGCACATCTGTGGAATGACAGGAGATGGTGTTAATGATGCCCCTGCTCTGAAGAAGGCAGATATTGGAATTGCTGTTGCTGATGCAACTGATGCTGCCAGAGGTGCTTCTGACATTGTCCTCACTGAACCAGGACTTAGTGTTATTATAAGTGCAGTGCTGACCAGCAGGGCTATATTCCAAAGGATGAAGAATTACACTGTTTGTTACATTTTCTGCTTGTTTTTTTTCTGTGTTCAAAGGAGTAGAATTTGTGAGAGTCTAACTATCTCTGATCTGGTTGTTCTCTTTGGCAGATATATGCAGTTTCAATTACCATTCGTATTGTCGTAAGTACCAAATTACATGTGAAGTTATCCTACTTTTATCAATCCGAGACACTGATTCAAATTCTTGTTCTATTTCTTCTCAAAATGGCAGTTTGGCTTCATGTTTATTGCCCTGATATGGAAGTTTGACTTCGCTCCATTCATGGTTTTGATTATTGCTATTCTAAATGATGGTGAGATCTTGAGTTTACTCTTCTGTATATTTGCATCATTCTCTTAACGCAAGTTATTATTTAACTGAATTATCTTGAGAACAATTCTGACTTTGTTTATCATCAAACGTCTAGGGACGATCATGACAATATCAAAGGATCGAGTGAAGCCATCCCCACAGCCTGATAGTTGGAAACTTAAAGAGATATTTAGTACTGGCATTGTGCTTGGAGGTTACATGGCACTGATGACAGTATTATTCTTCTGGATTATGAAAGACACCGACTTCTTTTCAGTAAGAATACTCCTCAATCTCACTATCGGTTTGTGGTTTCGTTTATTCAGGTTTTTTTGTATTTATACATTTTTGGTTATGCAGGATAAGTTTGGTGTCAGGTCACTGAGACATAACGATGAGGAAATGATGGCAGCGTTGTATTTACAAGTGAGTATCGTGAGCCAGGCACTTATTTTTGTCACAAGATCTCGCAGCTGGTCTTTTGTTGAACGTCCTGGATTCCTTCTCCTTGGTGCATTTGTAGCTGCTCAGCTGGTAAGGATTTATTCTATCGGCTTTATCACTATTTGTTAAACAACCATCCCTACCAGGCTTACTTTGTTATGGCCTACTTCATGTTTTTTAAAGCATGGTAACGTGCTTTATTAACCTTCTGCCAATGATAATCTTGGGATCCTCATGCTGGATGTCAAATATTTTGCCTATATTTTAGAAAATGAATCAGATCAGATTATCAGCAAAACCTAACGCATCGCCTTGAACCATTCTTGAATGACAGGTCGCAACATTGATAGCGGTCTATGCAAATTGGGGTTTTGCACGTATTGAGGGGTGTGGCTGGGGATGGGCTGGAGTAATCTGGCTATTTAGCGTGGTGACATATGTGCCGCTTGATATCCTCAAATTCGCAATCCGCTACATTTTGAGTGGGAAGGCTTGGGATAATCTCTTGGAGAACAAGGTATATTTTTTCATAACAAAATCCCGAGTCTGAGTCTGTTTCTCTGCCTCGGTGTCTTTCTCATTCGCTCATTCGCTATCTTCTTGTAACAGACTGCCTTTACTACAAAGAAAGACTACGGCAAAGAAGAGAGAGAAGCTCAGTGGGCCACAGCTCAGAGGACCCTCCATGGCCTTCAACCTCCTGAGACCTCCCACAATATGTTTTCTGAAAAGAATAGTTACAGGGAGCTTTCTGAGATCGCCGAGCAAGCCAAGCGGAGGGCTGAGATGGCAAGGTAAGCAAGCCGTATTCCTTATGTTTCATATTCAATGAATGGGGGAACGAAGAAGCTCTTCGTTTTTCTACGATCTTTATACTCATGAAGGATGGTTTTTACAGGCTGAGGGAGCTAAACACCCTCAAGGGGCATGTTGAATCAGTGGTGAAGCTGAAGGGACTGGACATTGATACAATTCAACAACACTACACAGTTTAAAGAGTTACAAGTCTTGATGAGAACAAATTCTTCGGAGAAAAGCCGAGCTGAAGTTAGGTTTATGATGACGAAGAAGGCTGGAAGCGAAAATCATTTAAATTAGACTAGAATGACACTCCTCTTGCTATAACTTAAGGGTACCTTTTTGTTGTTTGTTATCTACCTTCAAACCCAGAGGGGATTATTTCTCCTTCAGGAGCTAAATATAATCAGCCACACATTTTCTCCGCTGTACCATTTTTCTATCGTCTTTAATTCTACATTGTCTGCATCGATCATATGTTGCTGATAGAGTGATGCAATTATATGCTTTAAAATTGTATCAAATGCCCCCTACTGTTTCCATAGAAACTTGAGCATTGGGAACATGAGAGAAGCCTTCTGTCATGAGCAAGCAATCTTAGGTAGGGCGTTCTGTAAGCAATTGAGAAATCACAAAACCAGTCCTGAGACAGACAGGTAAATGGACTTGACTACAGGGTTTGCAGAAAGGAAAACAATTCTAGTCCACGGCATTCAACAAGGGCCCAGATTAGCAACGTTAATGGGAATGTGTTTAATACACTTGATATCTAACGTAAAACTGAGAATTACTTGAGAAGTTGAGAGAAGCGGTAATTCGATATTCATCGAGGAAAGACAATCACGACTTCAGTTTACGCCGGGGCATGTCACCCATGTCATGACATGAATCCCCTGAAGTTGCATCTGATTAGTATCCCATAACAAAAAGATAAAAACGTACATGTTTGATTCCAGACATAAAACAAGAAAGACAGAGGAGCATGTTCTTTTTATCGTATCTGTTTATGTCTCTTCTATTTCAAGAAAAATTGTGTCTCCAAGCACAACCAAGAACAAATTGATGTGCATTGGTTGCTTTATTTCTTACTTGAAGTGTTCGTGCCTCATGAATATAATAGTAGCAGAAGGATATAGTCAATGCATTGGTGAAATTTCATTTAAGACATTCGAAAAATGATATCGTATTTGATATTCCTGTACATAGGATGACACTACGTTTTCTTCGAATTTTTTCATCAGGAGGAGGGGGAAAGAAAACTTCCAGTTTTAGCTTGTACTAATCATCTCTAAGCAACAGTATAAAGAGTTTACTCCGGCACTATTATGATATAGTTGTACAGATCAGAAGTTTTCTGCCAAAAAACTGAAGCCCCTACTGGGATTCCTGTCCTCGGATCTTCACTGAACTTCTGGCAGCCTCAACACGATCTCTGCATATGGATAATAAGCAAGTAACGAATCAGGCAAATAGAAAAGAAACAGGAGAGAGTGAAGAGCAGTAATAAAGTATGGAACAGGAAAGCATGAAATGCACAGAAGTTTCTTCAAATGCAACACGGATCGAAAACAATCTAACACCTGTAGGCAGAAAATGCATCAAAGGGGAACCCGGAGAAAACTAAGTGGAAAAAGATTAGGTAAACATCTAAACCAGCATCAGCTAGACTACACTTCCAGCTTATCTCACAAAATACCTTGTTTGTCCTCTAAAAACATCTATAACAATGTGTTTCCATTTACAAGCAGGTGATGGAATGATCCAATGAAAAACTGATGGAAGTAATTAGGAAAATATGAATTATCAACTTTCAGAGCAAGCAAGTCAACCTCACTTGTTTCCCCAGAAATCATGCAAATAACAATATAAACTATAAATGAAAGGTATCTTTTGCTTGCTTGACTTGCTTGCATGATACCCAGCTGGCCAGCTGGCAGGAATTCTCCTTTAGGAGCTAAATCGGAGAGCTAAATATAATCTGATGTTGCCTCTTGTTTTACAGAAAAAGCATCCTCTGCGTAAGATAGGCGAGTTGGACCAGGGTGAGTTCCCAGCACTTCGCTTTTTCTTGAACTGATCAACTGGCCATGCAATGATTCTGACTCCAGTTGGAAGCACAGACAGAGACGACGCCTGCGTATCTAAGACTGACTATTGCCTTGCTGCAACAAGAAAAGGCATAGAAAAACATCAGAATAGGTGGAAACATATCCAGTATGTGTGCGGTACAAGATTCATCATTGACGCCATAGAAACTGAAAAAAGCAATCATGCAATGATTTTGCTACAATTCCCTTTTAGCAACAAAATAGTTGCAAAATATCTACGAAGTTTGTGATGTCTTGTAAATGAATGAGTAGGTAAAAGGCAATAAAGCCCTTGAAGGCTAAAAATGAGTATAAATGAATAAAGGGTATTGTAGTAATTGAATAAAGAGTTGATATATATAAATAGAAAAGAAAATAGAAGAAGAGGGCTGTGTTTTAAGAGTAAAAACTGACGGGAGAAGAGAAGAAAAGGGGAGGAAGAAGAAGAGAAAAGAGGGAAAGATAAGGAAAGGAGAAGAGAATTGGAGGAAATAAGTTTAAAGGTAAGATTATGTATAAATGTGTGTTCTTTAAGCCTTAATTTCTGTTTTGATAAATGTTAGGGTTTTGAATATTGTGTTTTGAGTTTGATTGATGAATTAATTGGAAGGTTATGGGTTGATTGTTGTGGGTAATTGGTTAATTAGTTGATTTTGAGAGATTGGAGGTAAAGATGATGATTTTGAGTTATGATTTTATTTGAATGGTGAAATTGTGTTAGAAATTAGAAGATGACAGTAGGTAATCTGTGAAATTCTGGGTTTGAGGTTGAAGATGACGAAAATTCAATTTGGTCCCTCAATTTGTGAAATTACAGTTTAGTCCCTAAACTTTGGAAAAATTATAATTTGACCCCTAATTGTATTTTGAGATTCTGGACAGTGTTATTATGAGGTTAAGGATGATGAATCTGAGTTTGATAATTGATTTGGAATATTTTCAGGTTGGTCCCTCAATTTTGGGAATTTACATTTTAGTCCCCGAACTTTATGAAAATTACAGTTCGGTCCCTGGTTCGTTCTAGACAGAATTAAGGATGGTTTATGGGTGAAAATTCAGTATAGTTATGTATTTTCCAGATTGGTCCAATTTTGGTAAAATTACGTTTTGGTCCCTGTTTTGGAAAATTGTCGTTTTAGTCCATAAACTTAGGAGACTAAACCTGGGTTTATTTTATGCATTGGGATCTTTTATTTGTGTTGCTTTGAGTTGCTTTTGAGTATATTTCATATATTTATTGTAGGTTCTCCTAACAATCCTCAATAGGATTTCGGGTCTTTTCGTCTGACATTCCTTTTAGTTCTATATTTTCCGGGTGAGTGGGATAATCTTTAATATGCATATATGATAAGTAAATATGTATGTTGATTATATAATGAGTACAACTCGTTAATTTCTTGAATAATTATATATGTTACTTATTTTCCGAGTACTTGATTTATTCTTGAATTTGCACTCGCAATCTGTCAAAGTAAATTCTATTTGATATGATATACGTTTCTCTGATGATTCCGTAAATATCTATTATGCCTTGATATCGGACTTGTCGGTAACTCCATGCTAACGGAGAGTAGTTAGCCTATGTGCACATAGTATTTTGTATACCTAGCGGTGAGAGAGGCATCGCACTGTGGCGACCGATCATCCCACGGTGGTCACCTTCGGGTGTCATCTGGTCACCTTCGGGTGTCATCGATCTCTGACATGTATTCCACTACGTTATGATAATATGTTTAGTATGTATCTGTATCTGTATATGTATATGAGGATAAATTTCCACTATGTTATGATAATATGTTTAGTATGTATATGTATCTGTATCTGTATATGTCTATGAGGATAAATTCCACTACGTTATGATAATATGTTTAGTATGTATATGTATCTGTATATGTTTATGAGGACAAATTTCCACTACTTTATGATAATATGTTTAGTATGTATATGTATATGTATATGTATATGAAGATAAATTTCCACTACTTTATGATAATATGTTTAGTATGTATATGTATATGAGGATAAATTTCCACTACGTTATGATAATATGTTTAGTATGTATATGTATATGTATATGTATATGTATATCAAGATAAATCATCTTGCAACTATTAATATCTGAAATATATATTAAATATTATTCCCTCACTGAGTTGGTTGAACTCACCCCTCATTCTTAATATTACTTCAGGTTCTTAGTTTCTGATAGCAGGTGAACCTTGTTGAGTGTTCCTGCTTCTTCAGTTTTGGGTCGGTATGCCTTGCTAAATTTTCAAGGCTGTTTGATTCGATGTCTTAGGCGCTCCACTATTACTTTGTTTTAATTAAGTTTGGATTTTTGACAATGTAATGAGTATTATGGATTATGGATTATTGTTTTTGTTTTAAATTACTGATGAGGAGTTTTAAACTATCTTTTGGTTTCATCAGTTTTGAATAATATAATATTTCTGAAGATTATGAAACGCTGCGTATTTTTGAATAAATTATTCTTTTGATATGTCCGTTTTGAGGCTTAGCGCAGGCGGGGTGTCCTCCCGGCACCGCTCCTGCGTTGCCGGTCACGGACCCGGGATCCGGGTCGTGACAAAGTTAGTGAAGTTAAAGTTCCATTTAAATAAACCTCCACACAATAATTTAAAAGAAAAAACCATTTTTTTCAAACAAATCACTCACAAATAAACTGTTAATTACTGCATTATTAATTAGTTATTTAATTTAATTAATGGGATTGAATCACTTCAAATTAGGAGTAAAGGGTTGATTTTATTCAATTTAAATTAGAGGATTTTATTTCATATAGATTAACAGTTTTAATAATATGGAAAGTCTTAATGTGTTTAACTGGTAGTGAATCTCCTGTTGTCGTTGTTCTTTCTGGGAGTATGGAACCTGGTTTCAAACGAGTTAAGAATCCCATGTTTTGTTTTTGTTCTTTTTTGGTTTAGATATGAATATGAACGTAGACAAGATGTGGTTTTTATGATGTTGTCTTGACTTGCAGCAGGGTGATATTCTGTTCTTGCATATGAGCAAGGCCCCAGTTCGAATTGGAGAGATTGTTGTGTACAATGTAGAAGTATGTTCTTTCTATCTCTAATTTGTTTTTGTTGTTACGGTGACTGTTGAGATTTATTGATCTTATATTTGATATTTTTTATTAGTCAACGTTTCTAGTATTTACTACATCTTTTTGTTGAATTTTTGCGTATAGAAAATAATGGAGAAAACATTAGGGTAGCATTTGGTATCTTATCGGAATAAAAGAGACAGAGACTTTACATGTTTCCATGCACTTTTGTTTTGAACACATCAATTTTATGTTCGTGTCTTCATCTCTTCAACCAAGCACGTTCTTGTCTCTTCTTTTTCTGTCCATTCTGTTTTGTAACAACTAAACGCAAACAGGTGTTATTTCTTCATCGGTTACATAAAGGTGGGACCTACCATTTTCCTGTTATGGGTCCCACTTTTATGCGAGTGGAGCAGTAGTGCCACCGGAGAACTAAAAAGTGGTAATGCGGGTGTTTTGATGAATCTTGTTTGAACCCATTTTAGCTGTCTAAACCTCAACTCTAGGAACTTTAGTGGGAATTTGATATAAGCAGAGGTGCGTGAGTTAATTTAAGGCGATTCAGCTTTGTATTTACCTTAACATATAGAAGCCATTCCTGTGAATTTAGCTAACATGGACATTGTTAGGCACAAAGTTGTTCTCTTTTGCTTTGATTGTATCCCAAATTTATTTCTTTCTTCTTGCTGTCTTGCATGTATCTACCATTATATTCTTCTTTTTAGCCTGTGACTAACATATCTTCCATGCATTGCTTAGGGACGCCCGGTTCCAATTGTCCATCGAGTAATTGAGGTACCAATATCTGCGAGATTCCTCTTGTTTTGTTATCTAAACATGCTTGTCATATTTTATTGTTTATTGTAGAATATGCTGGGCACTTTGCACAGGGTTGTTGAAAGTGTTATGCTGACCACTCAGTTCCAAACTGAAAATGTATTCTTTATGGACATAGTGACCATATAGAAAGGAAACTACTACAAGGAAATATAAGCTTCTGTGCATCCACTCTTGTTTATTTTAGTATCAATCATAGTATATTTCATGTTTCTCATAAGGAAGCATACCGATTAAACAAAAGAAGGAAGGCCCTTGGCTCATCTTGACCCCACTCACATTTCTTCAGGAACTTCAATTTGTATCTGCTGGCTCTGTAACCACCCACAGAATGAGTTAGGTTACCTGAATACTATTTGATTTTTAACAAGAAGTTTTCGTAATGTACATTTGTTATGCTTTGTAGGTTCACGAAGAGGAAAATAATGGAAATGTTGACATCCTTACAAAAGGTAACACGTTCTGTACCTCAAGCTGTTAAATTTCTATGAGTACACATCTGCTTATCTTACCTAATCCCCTGAAGATGAAATAAAATGAAGGATAAAAAGGGACAATCTTTCGGCCTATTAAGTCATTTTATAAGGGATACAAGGGAAATGTTCTTAAAAAATGTTTGAGACTGATGTTCAATTTGTGATTGGCTAATTTTATCAGGAGACGCCAATCCTTTGGATGACAGGAGCTTGTATGCTAATGGTCAGCATTGGTTGAAGCCACAACAAATTATTGGGAGAGCTGTTGCGTAAGTCGTTATGCATGTGTTTACATATATTTTGTTTGCAACATGAAATTGCAATGTACATGGGAGATCATGGATTAACCCGAAAAGTACAGAAAAGTGGTGTTCTAAATAGGTACTTCCACATGCTGTCATCTACTGACTTCATCTAATATTTGTTTGATGACGAGATAATTCAGGCTGGTTAATATGTCCATCCAAATGAATGATTTACCACCTCCTTTTGACATAAGAAACACATATTTTCTGTCTTATGATTCTCTTCTAAACGCTTTCTGCAATATCAGTAAACTAGTAATCGAGCCGACGCATAAATTAATTCTCTTGATTTATGCGAGACTGAATTGTACCTTCTCTCCTGCAGGTTTGTGCCTTATGTTGGTTGGGCAACAATCATCATGACAGAGAAACCTATTATTAAGGTAGTTTAAAGGTTTTGCACTAACAGAGATATTGTTCTTTTTGCCTTTCGAATCAGTCATAAAAATGCTAGAGATGCTCATTTCCCTGGCTTATGAGAATAACAATTGACAACTGAAACTCTCAAGAGAGAATTAAAATCAAACCAGAAAGGAAGAAGTTTTTGCGTGCTGTGCTTTTGTTAGAGACTCCTTTCACTAGTTTTTGTGCAGAATGTGTAACTTTGTTCTGGTTTTTCTTGCAGTACATGTTTATAGGCGTTTTAGGTCTGCTGGTCATAACCTCCAAGGATTAAGTGATCGAGTTTTCAGTACATGGATGATACAATACAAGCTCCCCCCTCCGAAACGGTGGCAAAGAAATTTAGATTTTTCGAATGCCTACAGAATTTTGTAAGATTTGAAGGATACATATCTTGTCCTGTGAACTGCGGATTAGGTTGATGAAACATATTTGCTGTGTTAAAAATCCGTTGCGCGTTGCCATACCTTCGAAAAAATTCTTCAGATCAATTTCTATCATGATCTAAGCATGTATCTGCTTTCAGGAACATCATGCCACTGTAAATGGGACTACTTCACAGGATTGAATACCTTTTATTATGAAAAATCAGTGTCATTAGTGCTATCTTGTCTAATATAACGCAAGGATCGTCGCATAATTGCTTTGACCTTGTGAAGGTAGAGTATCATCTGATAATTTGACATCAGTATGGCAACGATAATGAGAATAACATTGAAGGCTTTTAGTCAAGAGGTTGACCCTTCCATAGGTGGAAGCTGTCTGAGCAGGAGCCATGTTGCTGTGTAGCTGATGTGAAGTCACCGAGAGAACAACTGTCTGTAAACCCTCATCCCCACTTAATTTTCCAGAAATTTAGAAACCTTACATCCATATTTCCTTTAATTGAAGAGAGTGACGACTGCTGTGAGTTTGCTCTTGTATAAATTCAAAGAAATGCTTCTTAAGACGTGTTTGGTTGCTGTCTCATAAAGACAGTAGAGATACATCTCTCTTTTAAAAGTAAAAAACTTTAAAATTATCTTATTTTATGTCTATTTTTCCGATCAAAAACACGTTTATTGGATTTCAACACGCACGATATAACATCAATGATTACGAACAATACTAAATTTCAAGTTCTTAAAGTGTATCCAAAATCACTCTCCGAAGAATTCCAGCCATCATATTTGAGGTATCCACAAGCATCGGTATATATTCAAGTCCCTTTCCATACTTGGCAATAAAGTTGTAAGAATCCATGAATAACGAAAAGGTCATTTTGCTTCGTGCATTTTAGTGCTCGATTGTCTGTACAAGAGTAAATAACAATTCAGTCCCTGTATTTTTCAAGTTTTCGCAATACAATAACTTAGTTTCTCTGGTTTAGAAATCATTACTTAATCCCATGTTGTTTATAACTATAATTTCATCAAAATGTTCTGCTAATTTTTTTTTTTAAATATAGGGGGTGTGATATGAGGTTAAAACTAGAGGGACTAACTAGTTGTTTCACTTGATGTCTTGCTTCTCTTCTTTTATGCATGTGGTTTCAAGGGTAGTTTGTACTTGGTACAAGTACTAAGTGGGTTTCACACTAATGTTAGGCCTTAGAGAGGATATTAAATATTATGACATATGTATTTAAAAGTTTATCCATGCCGTTAGGTATGACTAGTCAATTTCCCACATCACCTCATGCTAGATTGACTTCAAATTGTAGGTCATCCGTTTTGAGCCCCGAGATAGCAATTTTTTTATTTTAATGTGTATGTTCGACCAACTTACATGTATTTATTAATTTTTTGAAATCCTGAAATTAATAACTAGATAAATCTTTAATGATTCTAAAATTTATAACACTTGAATTAATAATTTCTAAAAAGTAAATATAAAATCTAATAAGTTAAATTACAACTTATATAGAATTCTCACGATGACAAATATTTCTTCAGCAAGAGGTGGCATGGAGTTATTTGCCTTGACAAAAATCAGGGATTCTTCTTTGACTGACATCACTGCACAAGTCAATTATGTCTAATATTAATCGAGGCTTGCAGCCCAGCGGCCTTGGCAGGATTTCCCTGCCTATATGCCCTCGGTTCGAGCTTTGCGTGTACGCCTGTCATTCCCGCGATGTTTTACCTGTCTACTGGGCTTGCAGGATGTTTAGTGGACCCGGGGATTAGTCGTGGTGCGTGTAAGCTGACTCGGACATTCCGAGTTATCAAAAAAAATATGTCTAATATTAGTTGGATCTGAGTTTTTTTTTAAAATAAATTAAAATTAACTTAATTTGATTCATTTAATTTAATAAGTTATTTCATGACTAGTTGCACTAATTAAAATCTAACTTTATTTTTTTTATATGATATCTTTACAAAAGAATTAAATATTGAAAAACTAACTTGAATTAACTGATTGTACATGTCTTTATACCAGCAATTTAAAGTTAAATAATTTAACTTCTCGTATTCATAAAATTTTGATGCCATGAAAGGTTAAGTTACATTTTTTATATTTTAATAATAAATTAATAAAAGTGCGCTCAAATTTGAAATGTCACCCTTTTAATTTTGCAAAAGTACTTATCATCAACCATGAGGTCATTATATTTACTTTTATTATAATTTATTTCTATACAACAAAATAATTTATTTCTATAATTTACTTATTATAAAATCTAATACTAGATCTCAACAAGAATCAAAGAAATTAATGTTTCACGACATTATGAAATTTTAACACCATTGTATTTAGTTTTATAACCAATTTAATTATCAAAAAATTAAAAAAAATAGTATTATTGAAAGGAAAACTATGAATTATTTTCAAAAATTAAGATAAAGCATCAAGTGACTTTTAAGAATCTTAAGTTATTAACTTTAATCTAAATAAAATTAAACTATAGAAAAAAATTCTCATAAATGCATCAAATTAAATATATAATATTTCAGAAAGAAATTAATTTTATTATATAAAAATGGATTAGATCATATTTTTATTTAAAAAAATATGTGAGGTAGGGATGAAACTAGAGAATTGAATTGAAAATCACAAAATGGATTAAAAAAGATGAAAAGAAAAAATTAAAAAAATAATTGAAAACGTTTGTGCTAAAAGAACACAAAGGTGAGACCACGCAAGAAAGAAGGAACCGAAGAGAGAGGGAGTGAAAGGGAAAGAAACACAGAGAGAAACCAAGAAAATAAACACACAAAAACAAAAAGAGAAAATAAAACTCTACTTTATTACACTAATTAGCAGCAAAAGCGAGCGATCAAGCTAGCTAATACTCTCAAAACCACAAACCTTCTCTTTCTTTCTCCTTCTTCTCAAATCAAGAACACCGAAAACTACATTCAATACCCGATAAAACAAGCCAGGAATCAAGCTCGAACTCTTCTATTTTGGCGAGGTTTAATCAAAGGTTAGTTTTTTCAAATTTTACTTGATTAATCTTTAAAACCCATTAATTTTATACTCGTAAAGTTTAGTTTTTGCACTTCATTGTCAATTTTTTTTTATGGGCTCTGTTTAGTTTGTTTTACTGATCTCTGTTTATAAAGTTGAATTTGTGAAAATTTGAAGTTGTTAGCTTGTGAATTGTGTGTATTAGTGTGAAAACTGAAGTGGGTTTTTGTTATTTTGATTGGTGCAGTGGTATATGAAGAGAAAGGAGTTTGTTTTGTATATAAAGTTTGGTGATTTGAAGTTAGGGTTTTGATTTATTGTGTGTTTGAATGAATTGGTGTTGGTTTTAGGTGATTTGGATTGAGTTTTTTTTAGCGAGTTTGATCTCTTAGGGTTTTGGATGTTGTAAAGATGAGATTTGGGTTTGCATTGTATGGTTTGTTGGCGGGCGAGTTTCGGGTTATTTGGAAACAGAAATAGCTGTTTTCTAGGTTGAAAATCGTGGGTTTTTGTGATTTTGGTGAATGGTGGGGTTTGGGACTGTTTGTGCTGGAGACAAGCTGAGGTTGACTGTTGATTTGCTTTGAATTTGATATGTGGGTGTGGAAATTTGTGTTTTTGTGGAGACGAAGATAACAGTGATTGAGTGTGGAATTGGGGGTTTTGCGGCTCTGTTTTTGGATGGTATATGAATCTGTTCCGTGAGAAATGCAACCTTATCAGAGCTCCAGAGTTGATTTGGTTGAATTGAGAACTCAGATAGTGAAGAAGGTTGGAGTTGAGAGATCAAAGAAGTATTTTTACTACTTGAATCGATTTTTGAGTCAGAAGCTGTGTAAGAGTGAGTTTGATAAGTCGTGTTTTCGCTTTCTTGGAAGGGAGAATCTACCACTGCACAATAATCTTATACGTTCAATATTGAAGAATGCCTGTCAAGTGAAGACGCCGCCACCAAGTTACGAGGCGGGTCCCACAAAATCTCCGATTCAAGCTTCAAAAAGCTCTCCTGTTAGAGAAGATGGGCATGAACAAATCGGGTCCCTTATTCCAAATCAAAGCGTGCCCATTCGGCCTAATGGGATCCTACCAGTGTCCCCAAAAAAGGTTAGGTCAGTGACACGTGATCAGAAGCTCAGAGATAGACCCAGTTCACTTGGACCCAATGGGAAAGTCGAATGTATCTCACATCGATCAATTGGTACAGAAGATAATGGAAGTAAATTTGTAGTGGAAAATGGGGAATTGGCTCCTTGTGATTATCAGAGACCAGTGCAGCATCTTCCAACAGTTGCTGAACAACCTGAGAATGAAAGGGAGGGTTCAGCTCAACGGCCCATCGAAAGACGAAGGACACAGAACAAAGATCAGACTGCTTTTGTGGAAGATAGAGATGAGGTGGAGCAGGCAAACCACCTGAGCTTCTCTAGAAGTCCTCTACTTGCACCATTAGGGATTCCAAATTGTTCAGCTAGCATGGGTGGGGCCCGCAAAGCTATGCCAGTTGCAAGCAGTGGTGATTTCGTTAGCTATTATGACAGTGGTGGATTGTCTGATACAGAGATGCTGAGGAAACGCATGGAGCAGATTGCAGATGCGCAAGGTCTTGGAGGGGTCACGACAGAATGTGCAAACACGTTGAATAAGATGCTGGATGTGTACTTAAAGAGGTTGATCAAGTCATGCGTCAAGTTAGTAGGAGCACAGTCTCTGCGTGATCCAAGAAAGTACACTGTTCACAAGCAGCAGGTACAGAACAAGGTTGTCAATGGCATGTGGCCAAGTAATCACTTGCATATGCAGAGTAGCAGTGGTCCTGTTGAGGGTGCGCAGGAGCAGAGGCCACATAGTTCAATATCTATGCTTGATTTCAAAGTTGCCATGGAGCTAAATCCACAGCAACTCGGTGAAGATTGGCCATTGCTGCTGGAGAAAATATGTATGCAGTCATTTGAGGATTGAAAACATACCTGTGAAGATTTGTTTATCCCAAAGCCATAATTGGGTCAGGCTGTCCTGGTTCAAAGGCATTGACAACTGTTGTTAGAAGCCATTGATGCACCCAGTTCTGTTTCTTGTTGCCAGGATGAACCAGATGGCTTCCCTTTTGTTGAAGCTCAGCTACTGCAAGATGAAATTTGTGGGTTGAACATCCAGATGGCTGTATTCTCCTGCCACAGATCAGGAAATTATTTAGCAGCAACCAAGCCAGGGAAAGTTTTAAATAGAATGCCCTCGGTTGGCTGCTCTGTTGTACGATAAGCATTGGTGTTGGCTGTCTGCTGCCGTCACTAGAGATCCGAAGCTCTTCTGTATAATTTACAGCCAACAAAGAGGTACTCAAAGACAGTTTTGCAGGATACACTTGTGTAGCTTGTTGAAAGGTAAACCACTGGTGTAAAGAGCTGTAGTGTTGCTCTTTGTATTTTAAAATCTGAAACGATTGGAATTCCAATATTAATAACAAATTGATATCCATTGACTTATCTTTCTTGTCATGTTTGAATTCTCAAGTGAATGACCCCTGAAAATATCCCTAATAAAGCATTATTCTACCTATCGTGTTCTCTTCAAGATTGTGGCTTTTCCATTCCGTGCCTAAACTAGCATAAATATGCTCTCACATCAGAATCTTAAAAGCTTTTACATGCCTAGACTAGCATAAATGTTATGCGCTTGCGAAACGTGGAATTGGCCAATCTTACATGTGCTGGTGGCGCAACTTAACATATTCAAATCATGAGCTAGAGAGCAGGGATTTTCATGTTGTAATGATAAATAAGTGGCCACATGCAAGTTTGTGAACAAGTGGTTGGCTGATAATGAGCAAGGAATAGTGGCTTTCTGCTTGTTATCTGTTTCTTCACGAACTCTATTTGCAGCAGTACTGGTTTATCTCATCCAAAGAAACTTAGCTGTTCAGTCTGCCATGAACTCTATAGGATCAGCTACAGGTAATATTTGCAAGAGAGATTTAAACGCCCTTCTGAGATTTACTAACAGGCTAAAATTCCAGCACTGGTCGAGCCACCCGAATTCCATCTGTCAATCCTCAGAGCACCGTTTGATCATAATGCAGAAACTGTCATTGAACTTGTTCTGAGATGTCCTGTGGAGGCAGGATTTGGAATTTGTAAAATGGTATTCATATTTCTCATAAGCTCGTCTAAAGGTGGTGTACTGTTTCTAGATTGCTGTTTTTAGCTTGGTTTTCAGGAAAAATATATTTTGTTGGAGCTACAGTTTTTCACACTTTTTTCCCCAATCTTGTCAGAGCCACTGAATGAGTTTTCCATAATCAAATGACTTCTGAAGAACCATGGACTTTAAAGAAGCTGGTTTCTCTGGTGTTCAAGAAAAGCTCTGCAATCAATTTTGCTCTGTTGATCAGTTACCATTTGCCTAAACTGATTATTTTGTTAGGAAGCTATTGCCCTTGTTATTATTTCATGGATATCAAGTTGCTTAGAGATCTGAACCATTGAAATAATGAAGTAATAGCCAGCAACTCGTATTCCTCTTTCACTTTCACTTTCACTTTCAATTTTCTCCATTGAAGGATATCTTCGTTTCTTAAAATATCGCTTTCATGTTTTCTGCTCTTGCTGGCCCTAAAAACACAGTATTCACTGTGACATCTTCCATTCATGAAGGTCAAGTACATCATCAGGTGGGGTTTATTAGTTCAGCAAGCTGATTCTTCTTTGCCTTCTTTCATTTCTCTTTTAAGCACTTCCAGGAAGTTATTTGGCCTCCATTAACCAACACGTTTCCTCTTCTACTCTTACTGATGTTTATCAGGTGCTGGCTTTCAATGAAACTAGTTACTTGACATTGACATGGTATCTGAATTGATCAAATAGTCATTAGTGTAAATCTTTTCATCCCATTTTTTATTCTAATTAAAATTAATTAATAGTACTAGTGTGAATTTATGTAAGTTTCGTTGTAAGATGATAATAAAAAATCTTTGAGACTCATCTAAAATTTTAAGTTTTTAAATTAAATTAGTTTTTTAATATATACATCTGTTAGGAAAGAGACAGGAAGAGGGAGTTTAACAAATATTGATTCAGAAGTGTGTTGAGGATCAATTCGTTTGCTTCAGTTACAGGATCCGGATCAATCAGTGCACTGAACCTTTTTAAGAATGCTTCATCGTCGTGCCTGGATCCTGCTGTCAACTTGTGGAGATCCATCAAGATTTCTGCATGAAGAATGTAGCTGCTCTGTGTTTGGAAGAAAATGAGATAATCATGTTGATTGCTAATGACCTGAAGAAAGATTAGAACTTACAGAGCTCCTCCAATTTCGACAGAAGAAAGTACTGTCTTGGACGTGTTCAGCTCGTTTGGGACTCGCGTAGTTTTTTCTTTCCCCCATAAACCAGACATATTATTGAGAAAAAAACACCTACATGACAAGCATGAAGGTAAGATACAGAGAGAAACATACAGAATAAATGGAGAAAGACCAAACACAACTCCTAATCGGGTTATCAGGTTTCACCAGTCAACTTTTAAATTAATTTGAAAAGAAATCCGGCTCAATTAAGATTCAGGTTGACACACAGCTCAACCCACCTACGGTGTTTAATAACTACTAGTTACATTACCCGCGCGATGCCGCAAGTCAATTTTTTACATAAAAATATTAAAAAAAATTAAAATCTAAAAGTGTTAGATTTTTTTACAAAGCTATACCCAATAGTCTTGGGTTTGACTACAACGCCTGAGCCAAGAGTAATATTTATAATATTAATAATAACATTAAACTTGAATGACCCAAGTTTAAGTGGGTCTGGTTGCAATACCGAACTTAATAGTCTTGGATGTGAGTTTGGCTGCAAGGTCGTGTCATAAAAATGTGATAATTAAATAGATTAATTAAAAAGAAAAAGACAAAGAAAAAAAACTAACATGAAGAAAAAAACTAATGAAGAAAAAGAAAAAAAATCTGAATCAACTGGGTTAACCTGTCAAATCTGAGATCCGTGTCATGAAAGTCTAATAGCTAAATAGAAAAAAAATTAATATCAACAAACTAAATAAAAAAAGTTAATTAAAAAGAAAAAAAAGGCATCAACCTTTTCACCGTGGATTGCACTGTGCAGTCCACAGTGAAAGGCATAAAAAGAAAAAAAAGAAAAAAAATTGAAGGCATCAGCTTTTTTTCCACCGTGGACTGCATACAATATTAAAAGATGAAATCGGAAGAACAAAACTAATGAGGAAAAAGAAAAACAATCTGAATCAACTGGGTTAACCCGTCAAACCTGAGATTCGTGTCATGAAAATGTGATAACTAAATAGAAAAAAGATTTAATATTAATGAACTAAATTAAAAAAAAATTAATTAAAAAGGAAAAGGCAAAGAGAAAAAAAACCTACAAGAAGAAAAAAAAACTAATGAAGAAAAAGAAAAAAAATCTGAATCAACTGGGTAACCAGTCAAACCAGGTTAACTCGTGTCATGAAAGTCTGATAATTAAATAGAAAAAATTTAATATTAAGAAACTAAATTAAAAAAATAATTAAAAAAGAAAAAAAGACAAAAAAAAAACTAAAGGCATCAGCTTTTTCACTGTGGACTGCACTGTGCAATCCACAGTAAAAGGCTTAGAAAGGAAAAGGAAAAAAAAAAAAAAAAACAAAGGCATACGCCACGGGTTATTTTTTTTTCTTGCATAAAAAATATAAAAAAGGCTAAGATCTAAGAGTGTTATATCTTTATGTAAAGATATACCCAAGAGTAATATTTATAATATTAATAATAATATTAAACTTACATGACTCAAGTTTAATTGAGTCTGGTTGCATCACCGGACCCAAGAGCCTTGTATGTGGGTCTAGCTGCAAGGTCGTGTCATAAAAGTATGATAATTAAATAGATTAATTAAAAAGAAAAAACAATGAAAAAAAACCAACAGGAAGAAAAAAAACTAATGAAGAAAAAGAAATAAAATCTGAATCAATCAAGTTAACCCGTCAAACCTTAGATTTGCGTCATGAAAGTTTGATAACTAAATAGAAAAAAAAAATTGACGGGTTAACCAATAATTAACTGGGTTAACATGTCAAGCTCGGGATACGTGTCATGAAAGTCTGATAATTAAATATAAAAAAATTTAACATTAACAAACTAAACTAAACGAAAAAATTAATTAAAAAGAAAAAAAGCAAAAAAAATAAAATTTCGAGTTGACTCATTAAACCAGATTAACCAGTCAAACTCGGAATCCGTGTCATGAAAGTCTGATAACTAAATAAAAACAAATTTAATATTAACAAACTAAATTAAACAAAAAAAAATTTATTAAAAGAAAAAAACACAAAGAAAAAGGCAAAAAAAAAACTCATAAAGCATAAAAAACAAAACAAATAAATAAAAAAACAAAAAAAAAAATTTGTTTTTTAAAATATATGTTATAATAATAATAATAACAACAACAACAACAACAATATATAAGTACAATTAAAAGGCGTGGGGAAAGCTATAGTATTTTCCCCACGCCTTCAGTGTTAACCCGTCAAACTCGAGATCCGTGTCATGAATGTCGATAACTAAATAAAAACAAATTTAAAATTAACAAACTAAATTAAACAAAAAAAAATTCATCAAAATAAAAAAACATAAAGAAAAAAGCAAAAAAAAAAACCTATAAAGGCATTAAAAAATAAATAAAAACCAAAAAAACAAAAGAAAATTAAAAACAAAAAAAAAGTTATAATATAATACAATAGAATAATAATAATAATAGAATAATAATAATATTAATGATAATAATAATAATAATTATATTATTATTATTATTATTATAATATATAAGTGCAATTAAAAGGCGTGGGGAAAGTTAAAAAAAATTCATCAAAAGAAAAAAATATAAAGAAAAAAGCAAAAAAAAAACCTATAAAGGCATAAAAAAATAAATAAAAACCAAAAAAACAAAAGAAAATTAAAAACGAAAAAAAAATGTTATAATATAATACAATATAATAATAATAATTATTATTATTATTATTATTATTATTATTATTATTATTATAATATATAAATGCAATTAAAAAACGTGGTGAAAGCTACAGTATTTTCCCCACACGTTTTAAAATATTCTTTAATGTTTTAGGGTGAAAAACATTGTTTCTTGAACCTGCCCTCCTTCCCTGTGTTGTCAATTGGAAAGCAAGACAGTTTAAATAGTTGTTTTTATCATTTTGATAGAGCCGTCAACCTCTGTTTTATCTTTCTAATTTCCCTTTTGTTAATTAATTATCTCATATGTATATGTAGGGTGATTATTTTTTGTTTGATTTGATTTTTATTAAAAAAAAAATAATTAAATCGAATTATTTTTTTTAAAAAAACCAAAACCGGTTCAAACCGACCGGTTTCAGTTTGGTTCGGTTTGGTTTTTTAAGAAAAAACCCGGTTCAAACCAGTTTGGCTCAGATTTGGCTCGGTTTTTTCCGGGTTGGCTCGGTTTTTTGCCGGTTTGGCTCGTTTTTTTCGGTTTGGGTTCGATTCAGTTCGGTTTTTTCGGTTTTAGGCTTATAAAACTGAAACTGAACCGGTTGATTTTTTTAAAATTTTAATCGGTTTTTTTACGATTCGGTTTTTTCAATTATTTTTTTTATTATTTTCTTGGTTTACTCACCCCTACCCATACCCATAGATAGTGTGAAGTGGCCATGCCATGCTAAGCTGCCATTTTCTATGCCTCCATGGTCCTTTAATAGCCTAAGCCCATGTTCCATGGCTCGATACACAGATGCTTTTGGAACTATTTTTCTTCACCAGGACCTACGCCTACCTTATATTACAAATTATGGATGCCCTTGTTTAGTATACCAGCATTCAATCATGATTATCAATAACCAAAGTTATTAAGTCCAGATCGGTCCGTAACTCGAGCCAAGCCTAGGTGATGGATTTCCCTGGGTTAATCATAGGCCGGGTTTAAGACATTGACAACAAGCATAAGCTTAGCTTGTACATGTTCACCTTGGCTTTAGACATGGACTGAAAACACGTATGCAAAGATTCCTTTATTCCGTAGAGAGGCTAGGGTTAACTTCACGCATGCAAGTTGCTTGATAGAAGGATCATCACCCCAACAAGGCACACCAATGCCGAAAGTAATCTTAAATGCCTTGAAAATTGGTCAATCAAGGAACAAGTACATCACTTTGAAAGACCATATTTGTCCCAAAAGGCCAGAAACAAACCATGAAATTTTCATTCGTGTTTCTTTTGTTTTGGGTAGACAATTGACCTATGACTGTGGAGGCTTTACAGAGCCTGAACTTATTAGTCTTTTGAAAGAGAATTGTTATGTACATAAAAGAAAACTTATCAAAGAAATATATGGAAGGGGACAGACTTTTTTTGTACAAAATGGAGAAGTCAGTCGCCTGCATCTAATTCATTAATCGATTACAAGGATGGCAGTGGTGACGAGGATGAGGAGGAGGGAGCTGCTGATGTCTTGCAAATAGGGCACCAATTTTTCAGACTCAGCCATTGATGTATGCAGGCCACATGATATCTATGCTCACATGGTAACCTTCCCACTTCATCTCCGTCAGCATACTCTTCCTGCAATACTAAAATCCAGCAGCATGAGAAACAAGGTGATGGATAGACACTGAGAGTTTTGGTACACTGAAATAGCCAAATAAATATGCTCATTTTCATTCTAATAACTTACTCCCAAGTGTAACTAACAAATGCCTTTACTTTTGGCTTCTTCAAAACCTGAATTACGAATTATCTTAAAATTATTGTGGTTGTTATTTTTCTCGAAGATGTATAAGGATCTCAGACTTGTTCTGACTGTAACTAGATTGAACCTACAGGTCCATTGAGGTGAGAAACCAAAATGGCCAGGTTTAGCACAATTTGCTTCTGCATAAAGTTACCATGTTAATGCTTTGAATCCTTCGTTTAAAATGACTTCTGAAATTCCAAATCAGTGAGAGGCATATATTAGACAACAAAAACCAAAAATAGAAAAGAGCAAGAAAACGAATTAAAAAAAAAAAGAGGAAGAACGTAGGAAAACTAATGAACAGAAAAAGACCTGACAGATGCTGCATCTGATGTCATCTTTATCCCCTTCAAGATTTGTAGTAGCATCCTCCATAGGAGTGGACTCATAAATGCTAGTCTTAAGGCATTCTGAAAATGCTTCCTCTGTTAGTGCCGTGCTCACAGTACCCATTCTCTCTTCAAGAGCTAATAATTCCTGTCAGAATAGGAATGATGTAAGGTTACAATGGCTAAGGATGACATAGCTTGTTGAGGTAACTTTCAACTCAAAAAGTAATTGCTCAAAATAAAATTGGCTGATGAAGCACAGCAGTTTTGATAACAAAAGAAAAGGAAACACGAGAGCACAAAAAGTATGGAAGGAGGTAAAGAAGTACAAGGAATCTCAAACCTCATACGACATATTGTCAATATCCAGTCTCATCTCTCTGTGTAGATCATAGAAGTTCAGTCCACTAAGGACCAAATTGGTCTCCAAAACAAGCAATTGCTGCAAGACAGCAAAGAAGAGTCAGGCACGTGTATGGAACCAGATGAAATCAAAATGCCAAAATTTTTACCAACCTCGTATGTTGGCTCTTCATCTTGTTCAATCCTCTCAAGTGCCAATAATACCTGTACAAAATCATTTAACCATCGTGTTCAATTAATGATATGATAGCAAGAAAACATGGTGAAACCAAATATGGAATAATACCTCAGCAATTCCATCCATGTTGTGGTGCCGGAAGCTCTCTCGATTCATTAAAGATCGGGCATTACTAGCTTCTGCTGGACTGGATGGCGTAATACCCCGTAAACTCCCACTTCTACTGCCAGGTCGACTATAACTTCTACTGCCAGGTCGACTATAAGAACTTGGGCGACTTAAAGAGGCTTCCATAGAGAACTGGTGTGATGAACTAGGAGCATTCAAATCCAGGGATATATCAGGTTGAGACATTAGTGGGATCTCATTTGCTGATAAATTGTTTCCACCTCCTTGGTTAGAAAACCTTGCCCCTGCGTAGCCACTGAGTGGTCTTCGAGTCCTAACTGATGCTGCGCTGCTATCCCTGTTCAAAGGTCCAGTTCTGGATCGCCTTGAATCAGAAATGGAGATACCGGGACTTGAACTAGCACTCCGCCCTTCTAATGATGATCCGATCATCTTCTTCCCTCTGGCAGAGGAACTACTTTCTACATCACAAACTCTCCTTTTGACCATGTCTTTCCTTCTACTTAGATTTGAATCTGATGATGAAGAACCTGAAGAGGCAGCATCAGATACTGTGTTGCATCTAGGATTTTTGAGACCATACCTGCTGGCACTCACACGCGTCCCCTGGATTGTGCTTTTAGATGCCAAAGAAACAGGTGAGCCCACTACAGTTTCAGGGTTTACGAATCCTGATTTCTGATGAAAATTCCTACGAGATCTTATATTTGTTGATATACCGGAGCTTCCAACTTCCATTGAGGTGATGTCACTTGAACCAGCTCCATCAGATGGGGAAATGTCTAGTTTAATCCTTCCAGAAGGTGGTATCCCTTCAGGCTCATCCTGAACACTCCCAGTTTCAGAGGAATCTGCTTCTAGTCGAGAAGAAAACTTTTTCCGAGGCTCCTGTAAGGAGTTTCTAGGCTTGGTGATTACAGAGCAAGTCCTAGACGAGCTTCCAATTGTTTCCTTGCCACCTGCGGAAGATGAAAATAACGGTCTTGGCCTTGAAGATTTGGCTTTTTCTGAACTGATTTGAGCACCTTTACTAGAGTTCAGTCTGCCACTGCATCCAATTCGGTTGCAAAATTGAGCTTTTTGATCTCTGTTATTAGCAGAATCTCTCAAAACATGGGCAGATCCCTTTCTAGGGACAAGGGATCCATCACCAGCTCTCTTACAAGAATAGTCATCCATGAATTATATATAAGTCCCTTTAAATCTGCAAACAGTTAATTAAATCTATTGTTTAGACCATTACAGCCCCTTGAAAAGCTGCATCATATGAAGTGGGAAAAAAAAAGATGCATCATATGAAGTGGGAAAAAAAAAGATGCATGGCAAACATCTTAAAATAGAAGAATGTACAGCAATATTATCCACACCATGTCAGAAAATGTACAGCATAACTAGGAAGCATCAATGATTCAAAGTGCAACTGAAAGATAAAGAGAAATCTGCTGCCAAAACCTAACTCAATAAATTGTTTCTAAACACTTGGGATATGATGAATCATGCATTGATCACAAATCTTTATAAGGTGTCCATATCGAGATTACAGGAGACAAGAACAATACATCTAAAACAGCGACTACATTATAAATATCTAATCCATCCAATCATCAGAAAACTATGCAAACTGTGATCCGATAATCTCTTTTCTTATTACCATCTACCAAAGCATACAACTACAGCGAAAGTGCCAACAGAGGAATTCAGAGTAATCGTCAACCAAGATTCTTTCAGATTATAATAGCAACCACCAGCGGTGTTATTTCCAGCATCACAATAACCTGCAAATTCCCTCAAAAATCCCTATTGTGAATGCCTCATAGGTTTGTCTGCAAAGAAGCCTAAATCACCCTTCAAACGAATCATTAACGGGCAGTATGCATGCCAAAGAAATTGGTTGCCATCTGGCACAAATTCCATAAAAACCAAATTAAGATCCATGTCATCAGTATGGCTCAATAACAGAATATGTTTGGGTTTGATCAAACATTCTAACCTCGAATTTAAGCTACAGCTAATAAAAACTTCCTAATATCTTCAAACAACAGTCCAATTCCAGCCATCAAATTAAACCTACACCTACACTCCTTTGCCCCACTAATAAATATTTTATAATAATTTTTTTTCAAATATACATCTTTCCCTCTTCTGCTGCATAAATACACTAACAAAAATATAGCAAAGAACAAAAGGAACCTAAAACACCTGACAAAACAAAACAACATAAGATAACATAGAAACTCTGTTCCTTAAATTAAGAACTGATCGAGAACCAATCATATAAACCCAGAAAAAATAATCACATATTAAAGAGAAAAAACCTTGTTTTCCATTTGACAGCTATATCAACTTTGATCACTCAAAGACAGGAAAAAAGAAAACACAATACAAAACAACAAAAACCAAACATGCAAAGAACGATATAGAGAACACCCAGATGGCAACAACTCCATAATTCATTTCCAAAAAAAGTGGGTCTCTTCAGTGTTTTTAGCAAAATAAAACCTCTCTTTTTTCCCTGAATTTTTCTCCACTCAATCTCTCCCTTATTTTCCATAAATAACTTGACCTTTTCTCCTTGATTTTAGGATTCTTTTCAAATGAAAATTTTCAAGAAAAAAGAAAAAAGAAAAGCAACCAGCTTTCATCATTACAAAGAGAGAAAATCCAACAAAAAAACAAGACCAATCAAAACAGGAAAACCCCATCAACCAAATAAGAAAAACACAACAAATAAGAACAAAACCAACTCTTCTTATTCAAAATTGAATAAAAACAAAAAAAATGGGAAAAAAATGGTTCTTTTCATGTTAATTCAATACTGAGGTGGTCTGCTCTACCTTTTCTCCTTCTCGGTATTTGTTCGATAAAGAGGTAGAGAGAGAGGAGCCTAGAGGAATTGAAGGAGAGAAGAGAAGGCGTTTTTTAGAGAGAGGAAATTTGTAGAGAGAGAAGTGGGAAAAACTTGAGTGCTTGTAATGTTTTTATGAGTGAAGAATAGGGAAGGAAGATCCAAAGCTGAAGCCAGAAAGTTCCCCTTTTATTTATTTATTTATTATCTACTATCTTTAATTAATTATTCTGTTTTTTTTACAACTTGCATTTTTCTTACTTTCCTTTTTCACAACTTTTGCGAAAAAGTATTTTTATTATCAAATATTTTACATATAAAATATTTTTAATATTTAGAAATGTTTTCCTGTGATTAATGAGAAGTGATGATAATATAGTGATAATAATAATGAGATAATATGATAATTATAAAATAATAATTATAATAAAAAAATAATTGTGAAATGGTGGTAAAATTATAAAAATAATAGTTGTAATAATTGAGAAGGTAATAATAATTGGGTTGCGGTTGCACAAGAGAATATGATAGTGGTGGCGAGATTAAGATGATAGTTGAAATAATTGGATAATATTGTAAATAAATTATTATTTGCAAGATATTTTATAAAAAATCATGAATTAAAAATAATTTTTTGTATATGAATTAAGTTTGAAGTTAACTATAAAATATTTTTTATTAATCAATTTTTTTATAAAATATTTTAATAAAAAAAAACATAGAAAAATATATTTCAAAAACAAACACAGAAGATTTGAAGTATATTTTCGTGTAAAATATTTTACTTTAAACAAATAGATTTTAAGTTGTATTTCAATAAATTAGGTAGGATTGGATTATTATTTTGAATAAAAAAAATAATAAAGATAAAAAAAATATTTTTATATATATTTTTTAAAATATATAAATTCATTTCTAGATCATATCACATAGATATTTTTATTTTATATATTTATCTTTTATGTCATGTAACATTGATCAAACACAATTTTAATTTTAATAATTGAATAATAAGTTAATAATGACTAAACAAGAATATATATTTTTTAATTTTATTTCTTTCACGTATCTTAATTCAATTTCTTTAAAAGCAATATGATTGATTTGATATAGGTTATATTGTAATATGTACGATGTATTGAATATGGATAAGAATTAGACTTTAACCTCTATAATAAAATAAATTATTAGATATTTTTAATATATTTATCTTTTGTTGGTATAAAAATAAAAAAACTAGTATAAACATTATTTATTCACACAATAAAATTAATATTTTATATCTAACAAATATATTTTATCCTTGATCTAGTTATTTATTACTTGATTAATTAGTAAATTAAATTAAAAAAGAGCTATAAAGCTATAAAGGAGTTAGTGCCGTCCCAAAAATGTTAATAGGTAAAACAAAAAAAAAAAAACATTTGAGCTAAGTGAGTGAGGTATTTATGGCCGTTGGATTAAACACGGGTGGGAGTCAAAGATCGACGGCTAATGATGACCTTGACGTCACTTACTGATTTATGCTCTTTTTTTTACATTTTTGTGGATGGAAAAAGGATACCTCACATCACCACAGCACGTTCGTTAATTTTCGGATAAAAGAAATAAAAAAAAATTATTATACATATAACTAAACCGTGTGGGGGATTTACTGTTCCCCCACACACAAAACACTGTGAATTACAACAGTAATCCACAGTGATTCTTCTCTTTTTTTTTTTTTTTACTTTTCCCTTTCTTTTTTTTTTTCGTTTTTTTTTCAAATTTTTTTTCAAATTTTTTTTTTCAACTTTCTTATTTTTTCATTTATTTTTTTTTTCAAAATTATTTTTGTTGATTTTACCTTTTAAATATTGACCTGGTTAAAATTTTTGCTTTGTAATTTTTTTCTTTAAAATACTGTCGGTTGCTGTGATGTTTTTCCACTTAATTTTTCTATTTTATTTATTTATTTTTCAAAATTATATTTGTCGATTTTTTTTTATATTGAGTTGATTGAGAATTTGGTTTTGTAATTTTTTTTCTTTAAAACATTGTTGATTGCTACAGTGTTTCTCTGCATGATTTTTTTTCTCCAAAATTATCTTTTTTTTTATTTTATTTTTTAATATTGAGCTGGTTAAAAATTACAGTTAAAATATGTGAGGAAGGCAATGTAACTTTTTTTGAAAATTACTATTCATTGCTACAGTGTTTTTTTATAATTTTTTTCAAATTATCCTTTTCAATTTTATTTTTTTAATATTAAGTTGTTTGTGAATTACAATTACAAGTCATTACAAATAAGGCTAAATCATGTGGGGAAGCACTGTAGCTTTCATCACAAAACACTGTGAATTGCTACAGTGTTTCCAACATGATTTTTTTTCCTTTTTTTGGTGTTTGTTTTGTTATTTTTTTTTCTTAAATTGTCTCTATCGATTTTTTTTAATATTGAGCTGATTAAGAATTTAGCTTTATAATTTTTTTCTTTAAAACACCGTGAATTGTTGCGGTGTTTTTCCATGTGATTTTTTTATGATTTTTTTCAAAATTATCTTTGTCGATTTTTTTTTAATATTGAATTGGTTAAGAATTATAATTATAATAAAACTAAATCATATGAGGAAAGAGTTGTAGCTTTTCTCACAAAACACTGTGGATTGCTACAATATTTCTCTAAATGGTTTTTTATTTTATTTTATTTTATTGGGAAAAGCGTTATAGTTTTCCTCACAAAACATTATCAATTGCTACAATGTTTTTTCTCAAGGGTTTTTTTTCCTTCCAAAATTATCTTTGTTGGTTTTTTTTTTAATATTAAGTTGGTAGAGAATTTAGCTTTGTAATTTTTTTTTCTTTTTATTAACTGAAAAGCTAAATCATGTGGCGAAAGCACTTGTATCTTTCCTCACAAAACACCGTAAATTACTACAAATCATTTTGTTCGAGTCTCTAAGTTTTGGATCACCAACACAACTTTTTTTTCGTCATGAAATATTTGCTCCATCATGCCTTTAATTTCTATTACTTATCTAGCGCTGGTTCACAATTATAACACTATCAAATATATTTTTTTTATAAGCCCGCGGCAGCGCATGGGCATGTCATCTCGTTAATATATAAAAGAAAATATTTTTTATTTTAAAATATAAAAAGTTATTTTAAAAAAATAATTTTTATATCCTTTTCTTCAACTCTTTAACTAAACATGTTTTTGTTCATTTTGTATCTATTTTTTCTATTTTAGAACATTAACTTACACAACCTTATATTTTACATATTTTTTTATTTATTAGAAAAATTAAATTGTCCTTTTATTGGATCATGAAAACAAATATTATCATTCAAAGAAAAAAAATATTATTCTTGCATCCAAAAATATTGCTGGTTTTTTCCCTTTTCATTGGTGTTATTTCTATGTCTCAATTTTCTTTCTTTTCTTTTTTGTTTTGGTGATTTTCAAACATTGAGATTAAATATTTTCTTAATTAGATTTGAAATAAAATTCATATCCAAGCTGGTATAGATTCTTTCTAGCTGTATTTTTTATATAGAAAATAAACTTTTTTACTATCTTAATAGCCACAAAAATAGTATGAAATAAAAAATTGTTTACTTAAAAAAATTATTTTTTATAGTAAATCTAGTCATTATTTTTCATGAGGTTAGAATATTCTTTCTTTTTTAAGAATTTTTTATATAAAAAAGGAGAGAATACTTCAAGAGTTTTTTAAAGAACCAAGAAATCTATTTACAAACTCCTTTTTTTTTCCAACCATGCAAGTAATTAATTAATTAATTAAATATCGCAATTCAATTCAAAGTGTTTCCATCTTGGAAGTTTACGTAACCCTTTTATGTGGTTGTTATTAACCTAAAGTGCCCAAATTAATTAATTAATTAATTAATTGATGGATGGATAATTTTCTACTTGCTATGAAGTGACTTGAATTGAGGGCCTTGAAGAAGCTAGATAAGCCATTGAAATTGTGCAATTTGATCCTCCTAACCTAGATCTTCGTCCATCCATCACTTTCTTTACTGGCCAAGGGGCAATGGGCCCATCTACTAATTATTTTCTTTCTTTTTTTCCTTCCCTGTATATATTTGTTTATTCGCAAAAAAGAAAGAAAGAGAGGTTATATTCTGGTACTGACGAGGACATTTTCCCCTGTATATGTCTCTCATGTTTTCAAATTTTCTTCTACTTCTAATAAGTCTTGTCAATAAAAATAAGATTCTTACTAGAACAGTCAAGAGCAATAATGGTATAATCATGTGAGAAGATGACAATTATTATACAATAAAAAGAAATGTAAGTTTCTATAAAAATATTAGAAGTTAATTAGATATCAGGAGTGTAAGTTTCAGAATATAAATTGAGGTATTTGAATGAAAAAAAGAGAGAGAAGAAAATATAATGATTTTTAATATTGATATTGTGTTTGAAATATATAGTAATAAGGAATCAAGGAAGATTTAATTTCTTTTTATTATTTATGTTCTTAAAAAAATTGATACGGTGATGACTATAGGACGCAAATCTTAATCATATTTAAACAAGATTATAATAAGAGTAAATAAAGTATTTTTTTAAAATAAAAAAATTTAATGTTCAGATGCTCTAAAACATATTTTTAAGAATTATAGAAAGTAATGAAATAAAATCTTTAATTTAACAAAAAAAAAAAAGTTGCTCAAGCTACCACATAACTCATCAATTATTTATTGGTCAAGTAAAGATACCACATAACTACTCATGATCAATTATTTATCATTAAAAAATGAACTTATTCTTAAAAAAACAAAAAAACAATATTCTTGTATGCTCTAGCTAGCTAGTAGAGGACGGCATAAATTATGAGATTTGTTGTTGTTGAGAGGTATTGCTAATTTCATTATGTTGACAAAAGTAGCTTATTAAGCTAATATATATTTTGATCATCCCAATATATATATATATATATATATATATATATATATATATATATATATTTTTGTCATAAAACTTAGAAAGTTAGATATCGATTAGAGCCTCAACTGATCTGAGTTAAATGAAAAATATTAAATGAAGGAATTGACTAAGTAACTAAGTTAAATCTATTATTTTTTTTTTAAAAATAATATTATTTTGATTTTTATTTTAAAATTGAAATAATCCACCTAACAGTCCCGAGCCGATGCTATGTGGAGGAAGAAAGAACTATTGTTTTGGCCATCACCATATCTTATTGAGCTTCCAGACCCCACAACATACAAAGTAGTTGCTAGTGGGGCTTCGATTCTCAAACAATTGAAAAGTATTCCTTTTTTTTAAAAAAAAATTATATAAAAAAGAAGTTTTAAGTCTTTTGTTACAAAATAACTTTTTTAAGGTCATTTGGTATTATTAAAAAGATAGTACTTCTAATTCTAAAATAAAAAAAACATTTAAATTTTGCTTTTTTGGAAAATAAAAACCAGAAAACATAATTTTTATTATATAACACACACACGGTTTGGTTTGCTTTAATTAGTGTTACTTGGCAAGAAAAAAAAACATACAAATACAAAAATAATATAAACATGTTTAATTAAAAGAACAAGAAAGAGATATAAAACAAAATAAATTTAGTATAGATTTTTATCATTTCAAAAAAAAAAAGGAGATGCAAAGAACATATCTTTTTTATTTGTCTTTTTTATCTCAATGTTATTTTATTATTTATTTTTTTTTGAAAAAATTGACAGAAACAAACAAGTTTCCCAACTTTATAAAAAAATATAAATCTCTGTTTTTTTTGCAAGATCAGTAACAAATTGATGAAAACGATTAGACCTGAACTAACTAGTAACTAGAACTCATTTCTCTTATATTAAATACTACCATTGAACTTTGGTCCAAAGATTGAGTGATTCTTACTTTATAATATCATATATTTACATAATATATAAATAGTATTAATATTTCTTATAAAAATGTTGAAAATAACCCAAACAGGAAAGAAAGAAAGAAAATAATGTCAACAGAGGATACACTGCCATTTGTAACCCAAAGATTAAGCACAAATTGGCTTAAAGCCACCATACGTGACAAGTCACCTTCGATGATGATATGTCCCTTGGACAAAGCCTCAAGAAAGTTGCCATAAGCCCCAGCTTGGTTCTTCCACGACAAGAGGAGCAAAAGTGGGGTTTAAAGGGGCTTTAACAAGTAAACCAATCCTAAGCTGGTGTTCCTACGTGGAAAAGCAAGAGGGTGACTTGTTCAACAAAACCAGCCTCATGTTTTTGGGTTTCAAAGCTTGTCTATGTCTACCTTTTGTTATGGTTCTTATTTCTTTCTGTAATTAGAAAATATAGAAAGGGAGAGAAGTTGTGCTAGCTAGTTGACAACTTTGAACCAATAAATTATCTACCAAGAAAACATGTGTTGTCTACAGGAAATGCTAGCCAGCCATCCATTAGCCAAGTGCCAATGGTTTTCTAGTTATTACAACTATATGATTTGGATTTTTCCCTATATTGGAATTTTTTTTTGAAGATTTAGGTGTATATTATTTTTTTTTTACAAAGATTTGTGACCCAATATATATATACCTGAAAAAGAAGAGATTTTTCTTTATCAAAGAATTTTTTTTTAAAAAGTTTATGAAGTTAATTGGAAGGAAGTGCTCTTAAAATATATATTTTACTATCCTTTATATATATATATATATATATATATATATTATTTGAAATATACACAACATAATAATTAAAAGTAGGTTAGCCCAATACTTAGATGATAATCCAAATCAATTAAAATAGTGATATTGTTTTATTTTTTTATTTTAAAATTAAAATGATTTGATTGGGTTATTGATTTTTTTCTGACACCCAACTTGAGTTAGGGGATACATTAGTTGACTTTAGGGTTAATCTATCGAGCTAAATTGAGAATTAATGACTATGATATAGTTTGAAAACACACACAAATTGTTTTAGTCGGTGAATTTCTCTATCAAATAGGGGAAGGAAACAAAGGGACAAATAAAAAAGTGAGCATAATTTGCAATTTGTAGACATTTTCTGGCCATGGTGATCTGAGATCACTCTCCTCCACAATAACAAATGGTGCTGTTGTTATTCATTAGAGTCTACATCTAATAATAATCGCTAGAGACCACTTCGAGGGCTAAGAAGCCGTCACATAATCATTAGACCACCTTGTTGACTTCAATTTAGGATCTTATTTTTTCCAAAAAGCCCTCAAGTATTGGGTTAATATCAATTTTGTTCACAAACAATTTCTTATAGCAATTTTATCCCTAGATATATATTTCATTAGAATTCCTTAACATAAAATGATGTATTTTATTGATCATACCTTCCAATGAAACTGCTCACACTTGATAATCTTTCCCTTAACAACTTAATTTCAACCGAAAATCTCTTACATGTACGTGAGTACCAAAGAGGAGAATAATGTAGTTGTCAAGCATCGAAAAGGTCAACATTCCCTAGCTCCTCCACATGTCTCGGCTGCTTGATGTTGATGATCTACCATTATTGATTTCATGGCCTTCCATTATCTCTACAACCAAAGCCACCACCATTTCTCCTTTTGTTTTGCGCAATTCACTCTCCTTTATCAATCCCAATAACCATATTTCCTCTCCTTAATTTCTTCATATACTCGTCTCCTTTTCTTTCTCCTCATGGCATAGCAATATAACAACATCACTCCTCCTAGCCCCATTTCCTTGCCTTGGTCAAGGTATGTTGCTTGTAGTTCAGGCCATCTCTCCCTCTCTTTTTTGCTTGTAATGTCAATCTTTATTGTATTTGTATTGTTTCTTGGTTTATAATTTGTTCGTCTTGCAAGAAACCAAACAAATAATTTCTTTTCATTCTAGCAGTATTTATATGTTTACATTAGAAATTGAGAAACTCATTACAGATCGTGGGTTCATTTGATAATGCAGGATTTTTGAGAATTTTTTTATATGGCAACAACTGCAAGCAATGGTGCCCAGAAGAGGGAGAAGGTCACACCCTCTTCACATCCTCACACAAGCACTCGCAGGCAAGGGAGTTCAAGACCAGCCAGCCCTTCATCAGGCTCAACCAACAAGGATAATCCCAGCACCCCATCAGGAAAACCAATCCCAAACTACCTCAAGCCTACATTTAGCTCAAGACCTGAGTCCTTAAAACAAGTTAAGAAAACTGGCCATGAAGACACATCACAAAAGCCTGCTCTTCTTAGAAGAAGATCCTTTGATAAGCCTCCATCTCTTCATCATGTACAAAAGCCACTACTCTCTTCAGATTCTAAAGAGAGACCAGGTAGAGAAAGATTAATCCGCACAGCCCGATCTTCATCTTTTTCATCAAAAAATGTTACTTCACCAAAAACTGTCTTCGACCGGAAGGCCACATCACATAAGCCAGGACAATCTCAGCCACTGGCTACAAGGAGGAGCATTAGTCCCTCTACCAAAAAAGTGAGTAATGCTCTTGTTTTGCCGAAAGAGCCAATCCGTCATGATGTAGCTCAGAATTTGGATCTTGAAACTAAGCAAGAAAGCAATGCAGAATCTTTTTTGGCTCATGAAAGTGAAGAGATACTGAATGCTGTGAGCCAGGAACAAGTTCCTTCTGATTCGCATAAGGCAAAAAACAAGGAAGAACATATTGTTTCTGAAGAAACTGAAGTTAACAATGTTACTGAAGATGAGAAGCTCAAGGGCTCTAACATTACCACAGTTGCTGAAGGAGAAATTAGTAATGACCCCGCATTAGCAGAACCGGTTGAAGAAACAGAAACCGAGTTACATCAAGAAAGCGAAAACCGACAAGAAGAGGAATATAATGGCAAATTAGAGGAAAGCATCGACACTAATGCTAACCTTGAAGAGGGTATTGCAGTTGAGGTTGATGATCAAGTGAAAGTGGAAGACAATGCTAACGAAAATGAGGTTTCGGCCGAAGTACCTGTTGGTGAAGAAAAGGAGGGAGACATGAACAAAGTTAATGAAGAAAGTGAGGAGCATAAGCCCCAGGAAGAACAAGATAAAGTAGTGAGTAATGCTCAAGAAGAAGAAAAGCCAGATGATGCAAATTCGCCACAAAAGAAGCAAGTGGTACAAGGCAATAAAAAGGAATCTCATGCTGCATACAATGATGTGATCGAAGAAACTAAGAATAAGCTACTTGAGGAGAGAAAGAACAAGGTGAAGGCATTGGTTGGGGCATTTGAGACTGTGATAGACTATGAATCTAAATGAACCTGACTGATGATAACATACAGACAATTCTCGATCGAATTGGAGTAACTGAAGCTTAATTTTCAGGTTGCCGATGTGTTTGCTAGATTTCCTTTACAGCTCGTGTGGATATTGTTGCCTTTAGAAAGACATTGATGATAATGTGCTAGAATACATAATTCCTGTTTGTTTTCTCTTTTCCGTGATATACATAGCCAAGAAAAACATGTACTCAATTTGTGATTTTTCGAATGAAAACCTTTGTCATAGACCGGTATATATATATTGCAGCTGATAATTCCTGACAAATAACAATTGAACTGATTTTTCCCTGATGATATTTACAAAGATTGTTTTATTGAATCTAAATGACTCTATAGGGACAGTATTCACGTGAACCGGTCACCGGATTTTACAAAATGGTGATTCTGTCTAAATTAATGGAACATTTGTACAGGAAAATATGCATCTTCTGAAGACTGAAGCGGTCTATTTTCTGGTCCTGCATCTTCTGCTCTGCAGCATCTACATCTTGGTTACCTCCTCCACCTAACGTAATTGCTTGCGAAATTATATCGTCTAATCTAATGAATACTGCTTCCAAACCATCTATTCCAGGTCTGTGACCGATTCAATTAGCCTGGTCTGCAACCAATCAATTTTTCCATGCATAGCTTTGATCTCTTCCCGGACATTTCCCATATTAATGATTCTTTCTCTCTTATAACATTCCAAGGAATCAGTGCTAATTAACCAAGTCATAACTGGCTGGCTTGCTTAGACTTCGACTTCCCCTTAATCTTTGTTCTTGGGACCTACAATTAATACAAGTGTGGTCCTTGGCTACTAGTTAATTATTAAGTATAAATATTAAGACTAAATCATTCTGTAGTCCCTTGGCTTTGAATGTTATTACAATATAGTCATTTAAATTTGAAAGGCTATATATTTACAGCTTAATTCTTCAACACTCGGAGGCCATTTTCTTAACATGTCCCAGAGATTAAGTTATAGATTTTTAAACCAAAAAGACTTAAGTTATAATTTAGCTCAAAACCTAAGGATTAAGGGATATTTATTGGTAGCTTAGACAGTATCCACACATTGCTTTGAGTACTGTTTGGTTAACTTCGGAATCTACTTCACTATATAAAACCCTTTTAGCATACTAAACGATCACCAATCCAAACCAACTACATATTCTTTCTTCTTCTCCTTTGAGTTTGTCTTCTACCCACTCCTTTTTGAACCTACAAAGAAAAAATGGCTGAAGGTGTGCTCTTCAATATTGCGGAGGAAATAATAAAGAAACTAGGTTCCCTAGCTGTTCAGGAGGTTGCACTATGGTGGGGGGTCGAAGATCAGTTGCGGAAGCTCAATGACACAGTTACCAGGATTAAGGCTGTGATTCATGATGCTGAGGAGCAGGCATAGAAACAGAACCATCAAATCAAAGACTGGCTCAAGAAGCTGCTGGAAGCTGTGTATGATGCAGAGGATATGCTGGGCGATTTTTCAGCACAAGTTCTGCGGAATCAGTTGATGTCGGGGAATAGAGTATGGAGGGAGGTACGTGTTCTCTTCTCAGAATCAAACCAATTTGCGTATGGTTTGCTGATGGGTCATAGAGTTAAAGCACTTAGAGAGAAATTAGATGACATTGATGCTGACAGTAAAAGATTCCACTTGGAGGTTCGTGATGAGGAGAGAGCTTCTTTGATTACTGTGAGGGAGCAAAATACCTCCTCTGAACCTGAAGTAATAGTTGGGAGAGAAGGAGACAAAGTGATAGTTAAAAGTTTTCTGCTGAATTCCAACAACGATGAGAATGTTTCTGTCATTTCCATAGTTGGAATAGGGGGGTTGGGGAAGACCACACTAGCTCAACATGTTTGGAGTACATAGATAGTGAGAGGGTTGGAGGAAGAGGAGTGTTTTTCCCATCTTTAAGGAAACTTCGTATATTTAGTTGTCGTAGACTGAAGGGATGGTGGAAGAGATGGAGTACAGATGAGATGAATGATGATAGTGATGAGTCAACAATAGAAGAAGGGTTGAGAATGCTCTGTTTTCCATGTCTTTCTTCCTTGAGGATTGGCCAGTGTCCAAATCTGACTTCAATGCCGTTGTTTCCAACTCTCGATGAAGTTCTTTTTTTGAACACCACTAGTTCAATGCCATTACAGCAGACAATGAAGATGACATCACCAGTCTCTTCTACTTCTTCTTCAATTACCCATCCTCTCTCCAAATTGAAGAGACTATATATTTATTCAATTGATGACATGGAATCTGTTCCAGAAGTAGGGCTGCAAAATCTCTCTTCTCTTCAACAACTATCGATCTATGAATGCGAAAGATTGAAGTCTCTCGCCACCGCTGATCGGGGGATGCATTCTCTTCGAAATTACATATCGAAGAATCTGCAGAGTATTGAAGTCGCTATCGAATCTGAATCTCAAGGGAGGATGCCCTACCTTCCCTCTTTGCAACTGTTAATAATCAAGAACTGCAGTGAAGAGTGTAGGGGATTCGGACCGGTGATGTACTGATATTTGCTCATTGGAGGCTAAGCACACTGGCACAATATTTAACGTGGTTCGGCAAACCGCCTACATCCACGGAAGAGTCTATATTATTTGAGATATATAGAGAAAGATTTACAACATACATGGAGGAGGAGAATCACTTCACTCTCTCAACTCCCAGCTCTCACATGCTGCACTTGCAGCTGCTGCAATGGCAGCAAGGCTGCTGCCATTGCAGCCCCTCACTTTCTCTCTTGATCTCTCTACTACACTCACCACTCACCACTCTCTCATTTTGCTCTCAACCGTATGCCTCTATTTATAGACATAAATGGTAAGACAACTTGGCTATAAACTATGGCACTAATGGTGGCAGCACATGGGTTGCACCATTTTTGTCAATGGTTGGTGCAACTAACTTGACAATAACCCACCTACCATTGTAGCCTTTTGACAATGGCCTCCCTCCTTCTTAGAGTAGGCTGCAGGTGCTCCATGATTGCTGCACATTAATGGCAACAATCCTGACAATCACCCCCTTTGCCATTTATATGGCCAATTGTCCTCTTGCTTCTTCAGCACAAACTTGCATCCTGCAACTCTTCCAAGTTTACCATTCCGAGAGCATATGTGGCCAAGTTTACAGGTACTTGTCAAACTTTTCAATCGCCAGAATCACCCAAGCACCCCTTTGCTCACTTCAAAGGATCACTTCAACCAGATGATCTACCACATCACATCTGAAGAGTGTTAACGCTTGTCTCTGGAACAACATTCCCCTTCAAGCATATCAACCATGCTTGGCTGGAATGATTTATCAAGCCTTACACCAAGGCTTATAACACCCCCTCAAACGGACATTCCCAAGTGCAACAGTCATTGAGTATTTCAATGTGATCACTAGCTCACCACTCTTCCAAGAGTCTACTCATCCAGGAGTTGCGTCTGCCCTCTGTTCCACCCTAGGAATCACGCCTTACTTCTCCACGAGTTTCTCGCTCTTAGTCTCAAGAGTCTAGGTAGCTCTCCACCTTTAACCATGGGGGCGACCCATTAAAGGTTGATCCATATCTCTCTTCATACTCGAGTATTACAATGCTATTACCGAGCTCACCACCTTGACAAGAGTCAACTTGTTCCCGAAACCTGCGCATGCCCTCTGCTCCTTCATAGCAGCCGTGTCTTAATGCTCCACAAGTCACCCTCTTATTGTCCAAGGCAAATGTTTTCTAGCTCATTGATCTTTAGCGTGGGGGCAATATCTATGAAAGTCAATCCTGCATTTGTCTTTATACTCATCATAGCCACTTCATTGGCTATACACCTGTCCACTCATATCTAGCCATCATTTTGGCTCTAGGGCTTCTGAACTAGGCTCCTTTTAAGGCCCACACACCTTCTCTAAGGTGTCTTCGCCCGTTGTCATGGGGCGGTTTAAACATGGACTCATATCACTATCCTCACACCTTCCATCCGAGGTGTCTTCGTCTGTCATCATGAGACGGTCTGAACTCGGACTCATATCACTATCCTCACACCTTCCATCCGAGGTGTCTCTGCCTGTCATCATGAGACGGTCTGAATATGGACTCATATCATGGTCCTCACACCTTCTGTCTGAGGTGTCCCTGCCTGTCATCATGAGACGGTCCGAACTTGGGCTCATATCATGGCCCACACACCTTCTGTCTGAGGTGTCTCCGTCCATTATGAAGCGGTCTCATCCTCCTTCATCGGGGATGACCTTCGATGCCTCTTGATCGGGCAATCTCTCTTAAATAATTCACCACCACCACTTTTGGATCTTAATCTCAATGATCGGACCGTACCATTGCATCCGAACGATCAAATTAGCTGGAAACAAGTCCGAAATCGTCCAAATCGCATTTCGGACGGCTAAGATTTGATCAAAATAATTCTGGCCTGATGAACGACCCAAATTTAATCTCAGATCTGGTTGCATGTAGGATCAGCTACACTGGATCCTGTCCCTTGGCTCACGGCTTGGCTCGGCTCCAAAACGGCTCGGCTCCAATACGTCTTGGCTTGGCTCGAGGCTGATGACGTGGCTGATGGGTCCCATTGTGATGATGTGTCTGCTGACTGTTCGGTGACGTGTCCGTCGACCGGCCGATGTGGCTGGGCTGGGTGGCGACGTGTCTGTGGACAGTCGCTGACATGGCATGCCTACTGTGTATGATGACATCACCATTGCATCAGGCTGACGTCATCCTTGCAAGGGTTACTGTGCATGCTGATGTCACAGTTACATGGGTCGGGTCAGCCCATCCGGGCGAAGAAGATGCGTGTGACGCGTGGCCAGCCACCCCGCCGGCGCGTGACGGCGAGTGCAGCCGTTTCCGACGTCCGATTTCGACACTGTTTTCACCAGTGGCTTCGTCTCTTCCTCCTCTACACAATGGTATGGTCAAAACACAATTTTGACAACTTTCATTTTTAAGCAAAAATCAAACACCACTGTAAACCATATGCTCTGATGCCAATTGTAGGGGATTCAGATCGGTGATGTACTGATATTTGCTCATTGGAGGCTAAGCACACTGGCACAATATTTAACGTGGTTCGGCAAACCGCCTACATCCACGGAAGAGTCTATATTATTTGAGATATATAGAGAAAGATTTACAACATACATGGAGGAGGAGAATCACTTCACTCTCTCAACTCCCGGCTCTCACATGCTGCGCACTTGCAAATGGCCGCAATGGCGGCAAAGGCTGCTGCCATTGCAGCCCCTCACTTTCTCTCTTGATCTCTCTACTACACTCACCACTCACCACTCTCTCATTTTGCTCTCAACCGTATGCCTCTATTTATAGGCATAAATGGTAAGACAACTTGGCTATAAACTATGGCACTAATGGTGGCAGCACATGGGTTGCACCATTTTTGTCAATGGTTGGTGCAACTAACTTGACAATAACCCACCTACCATTGTAGCCTTTTGACAATGGCCTCCCTCCTTCTTAGAGTAGGCTGCAGGTGCTCCATGATTGCTGCACATTAATGGCAACAATCCTAACAAAGAGCTGAGGGGAAGAACAAGAGGATGGGGAAAGGAGAGCGAGGAGGAGTGGCCTCCTAACATTAAACACATTCCAGATATTGTAATTGATAGGGGAACAAATATTTCTTCAAAACGACTGGCTAGGTAATGCTTTAAGATTCAGCCTCAGATTATTAAAATCATAAGTGTACATCAAACCTCTACATCACAACTGGTGTTAATTAGACTAAATCAAGTACTTAATCTCCTCCTCATTGTATAAGTTCGACACAAAATTCTAGTTTCTTCCCCCAGTTAAACAAGAATTTTAGTGAAGATGGGCAAGATAAACAATTCTAGTTTATGTTTGCTATTGATTCCTTTGTTTACAACCCCTTCTGTCTCTTCCAGGGAGTCTATTAGATTACTCGAAGATGAAGGTTTGCATCCTCTACAATTGAATGAATTTCACAAGCCTGATGATGTCTATATATGGTCTTCAGGAATTTCACTTGGGCTAGCTATAATTGGTTTCCATTGCAGATGTTTATTGTCTCTGATTTTAGAAGACATTAAAGTGGAAGGATCTGAACTTGAGCACTGCTCTGTAATTATTGCCATGATGCAGAAAAAAATATAATAATTATAATAATAAAATAAAATCACTTTGTGAATTTTTTTGTATGTCTAAAAAGATTTGCGCTCTTTATTCTTTATTAATTTTATTTTCACTCATTCAAAATTGAACACACTAAAACGCCTGTCATAACCTAATTTTTGACCCTTTTAATAATGATGAAAAAAAATAATGATGATGAAAAGTAAGTAAAATGAAATAAATGAAGAATGGATTAAAATTTGGGTTAAGGACAACATGATTGGAAGTCTTGAGGTTTAATTAAACTTTGGAATTAATCTAATTAATCCAATCAAGGATTTAATTGGAAAATTGATAAGTTTTGAGACTTAATTGAGCTTGAAATTAATTTAATTAATCCAATCAAGGGTTTAATTGGAGAATTGATAAGTTTTGAGACTTAATTAAGCTTGGAATTAATTTAATTAATCAAATCAAGGGTTTAATTGGACAATTGATAAGTTTTGAGACTTAATTGAGTTTGAAATTAATTTAATTAATGAAATCAGGGACTTAATTGAAAAATTATCAAAGTATAGGGCTGATTCTTGTCATATTTGAAAGAAATTAAAACCCAAGGACCAATGTGTAAACGGCGCTGAGATGCAGGGGTTCAATTACAATTTACCCAAGGACTGGACTGCAAAAATTCAAAATGTGAAGGATCAAAACACAAAAAAACGGTGCCGTTTCTCAACACTGTTCATCTTCTTCGGCGCCTCAGCTGCCCACCGCCACCATTACTCCTGCAATAACAGTCGATTTATTACCTGGTAACGGTGGAATTCTGTGGCTATAAAGCCAGAGAAAACAAAGAACGCGAGGAGAGGAAGACAGAAAAAGACTGGGGGGGGGGGGGAAGGACGAACCAGAATAGAAACTGTTTTCCTTGTTTCTTCTCAGAGAACAGGGACGAAGAAAAATAAACAGGGGAATAGATAGGGAGTAGATAGAGAGAGAGACCAGGAGAGGGACACACGAAAAGGACGGGGAAAGAAAAAACAGAACCAGGGCTTTGGCAAACACAACCAGCAACCCATCATGCCTTTATTGCCATCTTCTTCGTCCTGAGCAGGGGAAAACCGAGAGACACCAGGGTAGCAGACCATTGTTCCCCTGTTTCTTCTCAAAGAAACAGAGGCCGTCCTCTGGCTTTATAAAAGGGACGTAGAGAGGAGGACAGTGAAACAAGAAACCCACTGACCACCTCTTCTCCAACACCAGCTTCCAAAACCAGAGGAAAAGGCTAAAAAAGAGAGGAACGAGCAGTTGACAGAAGGGAACACCGACAGAAGGGGAACGAACGAACGCAGGGATCTTGAGGCAAGGATAGACGACCAAGAAAGACTGAAAAATCCGGATCGCCACTTCCAGCACCAGGTAAGTTGCGCTTTCCCTTCTTCTGGCATTTTAATTACATGCTCTTATAGCGGGCGTGCGTGAATTGTTCACACACGCCTGCTGGTGAAAACAAAAAACAATGGCCAGCCGGGTCAAGCCTGTGACCCGGCTAGGCCTGCTAGGTCCAGCCCCAAAAAAATATAGAAAAAATAAAAAAAGTAGAAAAAATAAAAAAATAAAAAATTTGTATGCATGAATAAAAATAATGTAAATTTACTAGTTTATTCACTGACGCCAGAGTCAGGAATAAAAAATATCGGTTTAAATTTATATTATTTTTATTCGGTGTATTTTATTTTATTTAGCTAGAAAAATAAAAAATATGTGCATGCGTAAAAATCAATTTATTTTTATTTATTTATTCACTTGCGCTAGAGTAGGGAATAAAAAATATTGATCTAAATTTTCGTAGCTACGAATTTTTACCAACGCCGAGTTGGAATTATTCGAGCTCGAATATTTACCGACGCCGTAGTCGAAATATTATAAACAAATGATCAAAGCATAAACTAATAAACATTTAGCAGCAATTTAAGACAAAAGAGCAATGCAGTTTGCCTTAGGCAGAACGTTTAAGGGGTGCTAATATCTTCCCATTTACGTAACCAGTCCCGAACCATAGAATCTTTGTTGACCAGTTAGGGTTCCTAATGACCATAATACTAGGTGGCGACTCCTCAAACAAGACATTTTTCCTAAAAGAACAAGATGCTAGAAATCTGTTCTTTTTTTTTCCACAATCGAGAATACTTTATAGGGTCGCCGCGATGTCGGGTGCGACAACGCCGAATACATTTTTGGCAATTTATGTTCCTGTTCTCTGCATTCCTTTCCAAATCATCCCATAAATTTACAAAACATGCACGTAAATTGAATTAATCTGACCGATTCATGCCATTGCCTAGCTTAAAATGGAATACTAGTATTCCCTCCCTAAATTATTGAGTTTGGCTGTTCATTTTGTTACGAATGTTGTTGCTGGTTATTTTATTCCTTCTATTTCTATTTAAATTGTTGCGGAAAAAGCTCTAGTTTGTGAAAGCATACAACTTGCTCTTTCCAAGAGTGTCATGTAGCAATCCTATTTTATTATGGTGTATTTGTGACAATGTTATGTCTAACAATTTCTTCATTCTTGCAAAACTCATTAAACTCACATAAGTAGAATTCCAAACTATCATCAATTCTTTAGCGCTTGATCTTCTTACCAGTCTATTTCCCAATCAAGACTTTCTACTACTTAAAGGTAAGGAACACATCACTCTTTCTCTTTAGAAAATACATCAAACCTTCATGGAGTAATTGATAAATGTTAGTGGATATCATGCTCTACCTTTTGACATAACAAGAGAAGGACCCCGAATGTCAAAGCATTTAGTTTTTCTAGACTTTGATTTTTATTTAAACCTACCTCCACTACTTGAATCTTTATTATTTGTTCCTACTTCTCACAATCAAGTCATATGCATTATCATTATGATTCTCTAACACTTTTTTTTTCAACTTCCTAGAGTTTAAGAAAGCTTTGTCATCTTTTGAATTAAGACTATCCCTTCTATATAACAAGGGATCAACAAAGCGATCATAAGATAAAGGTGACAAACACAATAAAATCAAAGTTATATTCTCATTTGAACCTTAACATCAACATTCTGTAAATTGATTAGTTGTTGGAAACTCCAAAATATAATTCTGATTTTATTATTACAAACAAAATAAATTCATGGTATAATTATGAAAATCAGGTCGAACTCAAGAAAAATGTCGTTCAATCTTCCTATAATATATTGAATTAAAAAAGGACAGGGGATTTGAAATACTGTGGCGGCTAGAACTCCAAAACAGCAAAGATTCCTTGAGTGTGATATCGATTGGTTTTCTTAAAATCAAAGCAAGGAACTATTGGTTGAGGGGGCAGATCAATTAATGGATCGATTTGGAGATCCAGAGAGACAACGTAGGTCCTTGATAGCTTGAGTGTTTGCAGAGTTTGGAATTTGTTCTAATTAACTACGAAATAATAAAAAGGAAAGCATCAGCATCTCTTTTGATGACATTGTTGGTCCGCATTAACAATCAATGGCCTACCCCATGACTGATCTCGGTGAAAGAAAATAAAGCATCCTATGATAAAGGGAAGGTATGCATCATTGCTTCACCGTGACTCAAGCTTTTTGAATAATGTGAAGGAACGAAGATCATGCTTTGAATGGTTATCTAAACCAAAGCAAGGAACTACTAGTTGAGTGCAGACGAGTTAAGGGATTCAGAGATCATGAGAGTACATGTAGAATCTCTAATATCTTTCGTGTTTTGGAAATTTTGGAATCTGTTTCTCTATTATATATACATGATTTTACTTTTGATCTTCACAACAACGCAAGCCCTTTAGCATTCAATCCAAACCTCAACCACTTTCAAACCAACAAAATCAAACACCATTCGTTTCATTTTTCTTGTCTTTAATTTGTTCCCTCTTTGTTCTTTCACACACACACCTTTTCAACTCATCGAGAACAAATAATGGCTGAACGTGTACTCTTCAATATTGCGGAGGAAATAGTAAAGAAACTGGGTCCACTAGGTACCCAGGAGATTGCACTGTGGTGGGGTGTCAAAGATCAGCTAAGCAAGCTCAAGAGCACGATTACCAGAATTAAGGGTGTCCTCCACGATGCTGAGGAGAAGGTGCAGAAACCACCCGCTCAACTTGAAGATTGGCTCGGGAAGCTGCAAGAAGCAGTCTATGATGCTGAAGATTTGCTGGATGATTTTTCAACAGAAGTGCAGCGGAAAAGATTGATGTCCCGAAATAAAATACCGAGGGAGGTACATACATTCTTCTCAGGGTCAAACCAACTTGTGTATGGTTGGCAGATGGGTCATAAAGTTAAGGAACTTAGGCAGAGGCTAGATGAGATTGTTTCTGAGAGTGAAAAATTTCACTTTGAGGTTCGTTATGAGGAGAAAGCTTCTTTGACTATGATTAGAGAGGCAACTACCTCTTCTGAACCTGAGATATTTTTCGGGAGAGAGTATGAAAAAAAGCAAGTTATGAGCTTTCTGTTGGATCCCAACGATGAGATTGAGAGGGTTTCTGTCATCTCAATAGTTGGAATGGGCGGGTTGGGAAAGACCACATTTGCTCAGAGTATTTTCAATGATGAACAAGTTAATTTGCATTTTGGTCTGAAACTCTGGGTCAGTGTCTCGGGTGGTTTTGATGTCAAAAAGATACTCAAAGATGTATCTGATCAGTTAGAGAGTCTTGAAAAGAAACGTAAGGAAAAAATAGAAAATAGAAAATACCTGCTTGTATTAGATGACGTGTGGGATAGTAAGGATGGTGGAGATGGTGAAAAGTGGGATAGTTTGAGGCAGTCCTTACCACATGAGGAGGCTAGAGGAAACAAGATGATAATAACTACACGTTCAAATGCAATTGCAAAATTAACAAGCAATATACCACCTTTAGAGTTAAAAGGCCTTTTTGAAAAGGACTCCTGGTCTCTTTTCTCAAACAAGGCTTTTGGTCCAGGTCAAGAGTCAAATTACATAGACGAAAATATAAAAAAAGAGATTGTAGAGAGGTGTCAGGGAGTTCCTTTGGTCATAAAGGCAATTGCGAGGTTAATGTCTTTGAAAGATAGAGCCCAGTGGTTGTCCTTTATCAAACAAGAACTTCCAAATAGGGTCAAAGATGATAACATCATACATACCCTTAAGTTAAGCTACGATCCTCTTCCGTCATATATGAAGCATTGCTTTGCATATTGTAGCTTATTCCCGAAAGGTCATGAGATAGATGTAAAATCATTGATTCGACTTTGGATTGCACAAGGGTTTGTTAGCTCTTGGAATTTGGGTGAGTGCTTAGAAATTGTTGGTCTTAGGTGCTTTGAGAATTTACTGTGGAGGTCCTTCTTTCACGAAGTGGAAAAGGATGGTTTAGGTAACATAGCAAGTTGCAAAATGCATGATTTTATGCATGATCTTGCAACACATGTCACTGGTTTTCAGAGCATCAAAGTGGAGCGTGGAGGAAATAGGATTAGTGAATTGACTCGGCACGTGTCATTTGACACGGAATTAGATTTGTCTTTGCCTTGTGCAAAACGTCTAAGAACACTTGTATTATTGAAAGATGGCAAATGGGATGAGGGGTCATGGAATTCTATTTGTCGACACTTTAGGCGTTTACGTGTGCTTGTTTTGAGTCATTTGGAAATGAAGAAAGTGTCACCTCTCATTCAAAAGCTCAAGCATCTGAAATATCTTGATCTTTCGAATAATAAGATGGAGGCGCTTTCTAATTCTGTCACCAGTCTGGTAAATTTGCAAGTGCTCAAGCTCAATGGTTGTAGGAACCTTAAAGAACTACCTAGAGATATTAGTAAGCTAATTAATATGAGGCATCTTGATGTTGGTTGCTATCTTGATGATGATGTATGTGATAATTTAGAGTATATGCCTCGTGGGATTGGGAAATTAACTAGTCTACAGACGTTGTCATGTTTTGTGGTTGCAAAAAAAAGGAGTCCTAAATCTGAGATGATAGGTGGATTGGATGAGTTGAGAATGTTAAATGATTTGAGAGGGAGGCTAGAAATAATAGTCAAAGGATATGAGGGTGGTTCTTGTGTATCAGAATTTGAAGGAGCTAAATTGATCGATAAAGAATATCTCCAGTCGTTGACCGTACGGTGGGACCCAGAGCTGGATAGTGACTCAGATATTGATTTGTATGATAAAATGTTGCAAAGCCTCCGGCCAAACTCGAATCTTCAAGAGTTGAGAGTTGAAGGCTATGGAGGTATGAGGTTTCCTAGTTGGGTTTCAGATCTCTCAAATCTTGCAAGGATTCGTCTACAACGCTGTAGAAGACTTAAGCATATCCCTCCCTTGGATGGAATCCCTTCTCTTGAAGAATTAAGTATTTGGCGATTGTATGATTTGGAGTACATAGATAGTGAGGGGGTTGGAGGAAAAGGAGCGTCGATGTTTTTCCCATCCTTACAGACACTTGATATCTTTAATTGTGGTAGACTGAAGGGATGGTCGAAAAGATGGAGTAGAGATGAGATGAATGATGATAGTGATGAGTCAACAATAGAAGAAGGGTTGAGAATGCTCTGTTTTCATCGTCTTTCTTCCTTGAGCATTGAATTTTGTCCAAATCTGACTTCAATGCCGTTGTTTCCAACTCTCGATGAAGTTCTTGTTTTGAACACCACTAGTTCAATGCCATTACAGCAGACAATGAAGATGACATCAACAGTCTCTTCTTCTTCATTTACCCGTCCTCTCTCCAAATTAAAGAGTCTAAATATGTCTTCAATTGATGACATGGAATCTCTTCCGAAAGTAGGGCTGCAAAATCTCTCTTCTCTTCAACAGCTACGGATCTTTGGATGCTCAAGATTGAAGTCTCTGCCACTGCCTGATCAGGGGATGCATTCTCTTCAGAGATTAGAAATCTATAGCTGCAGAGTATTGAAGTCGCTATCTGAATCTGAATCTCAAGGGATGATACCCTACCTTCCCTCTTTGCAACTGTTAAGAATCGAGAACTGCAGTAAAGAGCTGAGGGGAAGAGCAAGAGGATGGGGAAAGGAGAGGGAGGAGGAGTGGTCTCCTAACATTAAACACATTCCAGATATTGTAATTGATGGCGACTACATCCAAAAGGAGGGTCGCTATGTAAAGGGTGAACGATTGAGATACTATCCTTTGTAAGGAGTATTTTCACCGAACATACATACAAACACTTACACGTGTGTGTATGAAAGGTATATAACCTCTCCTTTCCTTCCTTTATTTATTTTCTTTTATTTTTATTATTCCATACTCTCTCTCTTTAAGTCTTTATTAGGTGTATGAAAGGTAACGTTTTTCAATTAATTGGGTTCAGACACCAAACAATATCACTTTTCACCAAAAATGAAGATATTTAATCTCTTCCTTCCTTTCTTAGTTTAATTTATTTTATTTTTATTATTATTACTATCATATCAAATTACTATTCTTAAATATAAAGGTTTCTAACAGCTCTTTCTTTATATTTCTTTATTTTATTATACACAAATCTCATCTGACAAAATTATTATATGTTTTCTATAAATATTGGTAACATTTTTTAACTAATTAAAGTTCCATTTGTTTTTTTTTTTCTGTTTAAATATTAATATTAAAAATAAATTTTTAAAAATAAAAAATATTATCTTAACATATTCTTAAATAAAAATTGTTTTTTAAAAATAAAGCTGTTACATGGAAAGGGGTTCAGCCCTCAACAAAACGACAGATTATCCCATCTCTCTTCCCTACCTGCACAAAGTAAAGCCTTCTCCAATCACCTAATCTATCGTGTTTTTTTTTTTAAAAGAAAAAACTGAAGGTTCTGCTTTTCTGAAACCAACATTCCATGCTACTTTGGTTTCTGTTTAGACTAATGCAGCTTCTGTTTAACCTTTTGTTTTCGGCCCCCTTTTGACATCCTTTTTGTGCAGGTATGGTGGCTGGACTGGGTTTGGTAAATCCGAAAAGGTAATCAATGCTGGGATCGTCATAGAGGATGGAACAAGCTGGATCTGGTACAGTACTGAAGCTATCTCTTAATGCCTTTATGTTCTTGCTTAATGGAGTTTAGTCGATGAACATGTGTGTACAAAAGTAATTTATTTTAATTTAATGTTCTGCTATCTAAACAAGCAAAGGCTTCTCTTTTTTAAATAATTTATCCTTCTATCTACATGGTTGGAAAATCAAACAAATCAAGGGAGAATTGGAAAACATGACATTTATGTTATTTTATTTTTTATACTGGTAGTGAAGAAATGGTACTGTAGTTTTAAGAGGGCCAATGAGCATTCTGAAATGGTGAAATCTAACTTGTTGATTATACAATGGGGATGGTATGTATGTTCTTCTTGATGGGCACTAGATCATCATTCAAGAAAGGAAGCGCTTAGTTTTCTCTCTAAGGTACGGTTTTCATGAGCTTTGTATGTATATGAAGTTGTTCTTTTGCAGAGATTTCTAATTTAAGTTGGCAAGTTTTTGAGATATGGCTTGTTGTCAAACATTTGTGTGCAGGTTTCTCTACTTAGAAACAGATACAGAGCATCTTCTGATACTGTGGATTTGTTGTATTTTCCAGGGCAGCGACAAGCTTCGACGAGATCGCTTTTTTTTTTTCTACAGGTCATGCGCTTCCATTTTCAGAATTCCAAAGTGGAGGTATTTTGATCTTAGGGATGGTTAAGTATGTGCTACTGATAAGCATATTTAAATTTATTGAACATAGATAAGTATAATAGTTTTCTACTTTTCCAAAGACCTTGATGCTGCATGCATTTGACTTTCTGGTTTTCTTTCCAATTTCTATGAGCAATTTAGTGTCGAAGCATGTGAGTTTTATATGCATTAAGAGTATCCAATTACCCAAGTATTTTCTCTCTTTGAATTGAGTTTGATTTCATAATATAAAAATATGTTTGGTTACAATAGGCAAGTGATTTTCTGTTTTCACATGCTTCTGTCAAGTTGTCATTGACCTTTCTATTGGTGTCCATTTTTTACTGAACTTTTAGAATTGAATCTTGGTTGCAGGAAATAGGTCAGAGGATATTGGATGCCGCTACAGATATTAGTTATATATTCACAGGGTGTAGTTCCGGTAACATTGAAGCAGTAAGCCGAGCTTCAAATCCTGAAGATGAAAAAACTGTTTGGAGAGTTGATGATATAATTAATCTTAAATTCTTGTTGTAGATGAATCAGGTTCTGCTCCTCTAGAACAGAATTTTCCTGCTCCTTTGGTTTCTATTGAGGCAAATGCAGCTTCTGTTTAACCTTTCTTTTTGGCCCCTTTTTGACATCTTTTTGGTGTAGATACAATGATTGGACTGGGGTTTGATAAAGTTAAAAAGGTAATCAATGATGATTTCATTATAGATGATGGAATAGGCTGGATCAGTTATAGTACAGAAGTTATCTTTCAATGCCTTTATGCTTTTGCTTAATGGGGTTTACTGAATGAACATGTGTACAGAAACTGAATTTTATGCTTAAAAAATAAATGTTGATCTTATTCAAATTTGCAAAAGTTCTTCATATGATACTTGTATTTACAGGGCTTTACAGGCCTGTGACAAACTTGACAGAAATCTGTTCACACTCCATACGTTGCATATACATTTCATTTGCAGAACCAAATTGCAGGTATTGATCTTACAGCTGGTAAATCTTGAAATATTGATAAGATGTCTGAAGTTGATGACCGATAACCATTATGTACATATGTTGTGTTTCCCTGTTTGTTGATCATGTGTATTTTCTCTGGTTGAAGCTGCAAAGTAAAACTTTGATTCAGTCTCAGATGGTAGAATCATCTGTGCACTCTTGTGTGGTATGGATCAACAAGACACCAGACACCAGACATCCACATCAAACCAGGTATTAGACTAAATCAACTTAAAGTTTTTCATATCTTCTACTTGTATTTGTTTGGAATAACTTCTAGTTTTCTTTCCCCAGTTCTCCAATCAATTGGTCCTTGACTGATTCCAACAATGCTCAAGCTTGCTGGTTGCATCAAACTTTACCCTTTAGCTCATGCACTTTCCCTCTCTTTCAAGTTTCATGTTGAGCAGGAGGAGTATTACCCTACAAGGTGTGAATTTTACCAAGTTTATGTATGCTCTTAATGTCTCCCCTAAAGGTCAATAGATTATTAACCCTTGTATTTATGTTCTCTTTTGTATCTTGCAGGGAGTCTGCCAGATCCCTTGAAGATGAAGGTTTGAGATGCTCGACCGTTTTGATGAATTTCAGTCCAACCAAGCTTGACCATGATGTCTACAGTCTCAAGGGAGGTCTCCAGGGCTTTAACTGGCTTTTTGCAACTCGTTACATGGTGAAAGCAATTGGAAATTATTATTTTCTTTTTGTTTGTGTCTCAACAGAACATCTTGTAGGAATTAGGACTGAATATTCAGTGTTTCAATTATATTCACCATCATAATTTCCTCAAGATTGAGTAATTCTCATTTCTCAGATATGATATTCTCACCTTCCTCTTGTTTGCTGATGGAAAAGGAAAGAAATTTAACTGGGAGTTTCCCAATTTTATCCATTGGATGACCAAAACTAAGCCCCCCTTTGCCAGACATTTCAGTGTCACTCCTAGTCTGATGTACACATTCTTTTCTATGTTAAAAATCTGTCTCGTCAGACCTGTAACCAAAAGAATGTCTCGGCCATTTCTTCTGTTGACAGACTAAAGCATACAGAAGTTGTTTGGGCATCAGACCTGTAACCACTCAAGTCTAACAATATAGAAATATAAAAGAACAAAATTAGCTAACAAAAATGTGAACAGCAACCAGATTGATAACAGGGTCAGACTCTATAATTAGCAACCCCAAATGGTAGAATCATCAATGAACACTCCTGTGCGAAATTAATTGGTCAAATGGATATCAGACATCCACATCAGACCTAGTATAGGACTGCTTCAAGTGAAGTTCTTTTCAATGTCCTTGTCGCCGCTTGTGTTTGGCGTAACATTCTAGCTTTCTTTACCTCAGTTGTCCAAGCAATTTACTATTGATGAGCTGAATAGTTGGTACTTTACCGTCTGGAACAGTCTTCAAGCATCTGAGTTGTACTCTAAGCAGCTTCTTTCTCCTTGAAATTTCACTCTTTCTATTGTTTCCTTTCCCTTTATTAGGAGGGTAGGACTCAGTAGAAGTGCTACCCTAGTATCTTTGATTATAAAGAATAAACCAACCAGCTCAGGTAAGCATAATATATAAAGAAACTTGAAGATTGACTTCTCTGGAGTCCAATCATGTAAAAATCAATGATTGCTGCAACAAGAAGAGTTCATATAATAATAGATTACTCTATAGATCAAGGGGAAAATGCAACAATATTCAATCTCTTTAGTTAAGCTTGATTTTCGGCTAGCCTAAAAGCAGTAAGATTTATCATCACAATTGCCACTGTTCTTCATGTAGGATCGCATTTTAAATAGTTGTCAACCATGACTTGGAACCTGAACCGGGTTTCACATCGATAACATCCTCAATGTCGAGTAGGGCTTCCCCGTTGTCCAATTGTGTCAAGTTCTGAATTTGATTGCTTGCCATGGACTTTGGTGTGCGAGTTCCTTGTGTCTTAGAGCTGATAAATCTTGTGCCTCAAATAACATGTCTACAGTTGATGGAAGATAGGCGTTGTATACATATTTTTTGTTCTGATGTTGGTTGATTGTGTTTGTTGTTACCTAATCAATTAAATTTGAGTTGAGATGAATATTCAGGATATAAATTATAATAAAAATAATTATAAAGACCAGCACTTGAATCTCATATCATTGAAAGAACTACAATTCAAGTTTTCTCCTGCATCCCAACAAATGGAAACAAGAAATTAACATCATTTTCTCACAACAGAAATTTATTAATATATTGGCATTCTTTTCAGTAATCCCTTCCAAAACTATTCCCTCTGTAATACCTCAGCTGCAAAGAAACCTGCCTTTCCATTAACAGTTGCTGTCGAAAATTATTAATAAAAATCTCAGCCCTCTTATCAATATCTTCATCTGGCGAGCCATAACTTCTAACCCTTTCAAATGTTCGAACTGGCTTGTACTTTTGATGATCTGATTCAACATCTTCAATTGCCCCATGCAATCCAATTCTATAATTAAAGCTCAACCTCCTTGTCCTTCTAGAGGAAGAAGAAGATGCAATGCTAAGAATTGAAGCCAATCGCCACTTTCTGAAATTGAAGCTAAGTAGAAAGTTTATTTTCTTGACTGCCCTCTTCAAAGGGCCGAAAGCTGACCACCTCTGCTTCCCCATTTTGAGTTCTGATTTCTTTTGTTGCTTAGAGCTTATGAGTGAAGGAATTTATAGGAGGGTAAGGACAAGTAGAAGATTGTGACGTAAGATACACGGTTATTACAAGGAAGCGTGTCTGTCAGTATACTTTGCTGCTACCACCGTGAGGAATTTCATGTCTTGGTGGGTGACAGGGGGTTAGACTTGATAAATCACAGATGCACTATTTGCATCGTTTGACCTAGATTTCTGAGAAAATTCTTTTTTCTCATTGGAGTGTCATTTCGGGATGTGAAAATGCTGTTAAAATGTCACCGGCCACTTAATTATATAATTGTTTCTATTTTTTTTATCTTCTTATAACATCTGTTATCTTATTCTTGCTAACTAAGTTTCAGGACACTTGCGATTATGGTGGTTAAACCCGGTTAAGCCCCGTCACCAACTTGAATGAATTTTAGTTAAGTTATACAAATTATTAACTCAATTAATTTTTTTAATTAAAAATTAAATAATATTATTTTAATTAAATCAATTTAAATAATTTAACTCGATTTATAAATTGATCATAACCTATTAAACCAAATATTTTTTTTTTCAGTTCAAAGGAATAGATCTAACTTCTTATATGGACTGTTTGGAATCGATTCTAACCCACCAAGTAAAAGAAAAAAGACTGAACTAATTACCTTGCAAGCAAACTTCCCGAACCCATTCAATTGCAAAATTCCTTCTCTTATTCAGACAACTAAATAAATTAATTAATATTAATATATTATAAGGTAGTAGTGATCATGACGAGTATAATGATGGCGTTGGTGGAGGACAATGTGGTTTTGTGAGGAAATGTAGGTGGTGGTGATGGAAATATTGGATAGAAAAAGGCTGAATTATACCCTCCAATAATTAGAAATCCGAGACTTCTTTAATCAAAGAAAATGAGAAGAATCTTCTTTAATAGGATAATGCACAGGAATTCAGTCGAGTAACAAATACAATTATGTATCAAAATTCTCACACCATCTTCTACCAATAGTTCTTTCTTGCTCCAATGGCTGTTGTACAGGAACACCAAGTTTAAACAATTGTTCAGCTGTAAAAACTCCAACAGTTTTAGAACCTGAGCTGTTAGTAGAACTATTTAAATTACTATATTTTACAACAACAACCATTCTATACATCTTTTCTAAAATTAGATCAACCACATGGCCGATAGACGTCGTGGTTGTAACACAAGGTGGAGGGCTTCTCATCATTGTCATCAGGGGGGCATTCAACTGCAAAATATTTAAAACATCATCATCATGCATCCAAATAAGCATCAAGTGAGACTTGATAATGGTGGAATTTAACTAGGCAAGTCAACAAAGTTATAATCTGAAGTCACTGAGAAGGGAGAACGGTAAAGTACTTCGGTGCAGTCTTCACGATGCAATAGTCCCACACAGCTGCCCCAGTCATCTACAATAGGCACAACTTGATCCCAAAAGAAGCGCGTAACCACTTTCTTCAAGTGGAGGGTACCAAGTAAAGGCTTAGCTGCTTTTAGTGGCATCATGATGCTCTCGATTGGTTCACTTGGTGATACCTGAACAGAGAGGTTGAACTCAAGTTTGTCAGAGAGGTTCACGTGGTGATCTGTAGCTTGTAGATTGTCAAACATGACCTTAAGTTATCACAGGTGGAAAACTCTCAGTCGCATACTGGCATCTATCATCCATAAACGAGTTTATTAAAGAGTCCAACAAGAACCAAATATTTGCTACTAAGGGTATTCAATTGGGTCGCGTACTTGGCAAGAGCCATTTATGTAGAAGAATCACCCGTGGTGGATCCAGTCTCAACATGTATCCATCTTGTGTTTTTTTCATTATCAGTCAATAGGAGATCCATACATGCTTCAAGAACATGGAATGCTGATAAATAAACTCACGTACCTGAGGAAGCAGATAAGGACTGAATATGGAATTGGTGAATCCCAACAAGGCCTCTATGCGCATAGCAACCTACATTCCACAGGTAAATTGAGGGTTGGGAACAACTTTTGTAAGAAATAACAGCCATTACTTAAAACGTCACATGTAACATTGCATAATTTCAAAATCCGAAATTCTAGGCTAAGATGACAAAGCACTAAATAAGTTATGGAAATTTAGGTTCAATCAAGAAATGTCTGAAAGATGTTCTTAACACTGGTTTCCCAAAAAGTCAACGTATCCACCAAACACTTGTAATGCTCTGAGCCAGTTGACAAGCAGTGAGAAATAACATTTCAGCTGACTCCAACATTGCATAATACAGAGCATCCAGTTAAACAGATTACTTGATATGAAACCTAAATCAGGGGCGCATAGTTGCTCTTCATTTCATTTAGTCATGAAAAGTAAATTGCAATTACATACCATGCCTCCTCGACTTGTCCATGGTATCCGTTTCCATTTTAGTACAACATTTGTGAGATTTTCCAGAGCCACATTAACCTGACAAAAGGATAACACACAAACATTGTAATGTTCAGTAATTTCTCAATCACATCAGCTAATCACAGAGAGTAGTTCTATTTGGAAACAAGAATAGCTTTATCATTTAAAGAAAATAAAAACACAAAGCAACTACAATAGCACAGTTGTTTGTAGTACCTGGCCATCATTTAAAGCTGCCTCCATGAGAAGATGATCTGCTTCTTCTTGAAGAGCTAGAGAGATGGCTCCAGATGAATCTGGCCACAATCGCTTGTGCAGATTTTTTACCATATTGTAATCTCCTTGACTGGCAAAAGCACGCATAAGGGAAAGATAGAGGTGAGGCTTTGGTCGAAGCTTTGGGTTCACACCAGCACGTTTTATTATTTCTCCAAATACACAGACAGCACCTAGATGTATCACAGCAAATATCTCATGAGTGCTTATAAGACTTTTGCTCTATTTATATATCAAGAATAATTTAGAACCATTGCTGGTGTAACACCCCTAAATTTGCATTGGCTATAATTGGTGATTTCTTTAGAATAATGCAAGATTAGAGAAAATTAGGGGACAAAAGTCAAAGAACTAAAGAAAAGAAGGTTCAAAATGCAATTACTAACTTAAGTAGGTGAAGTAGGATAAATTTTGCATGATTAAGTAGGTGAAGGAAGACAAGTTTTAGCATGTCGTGCTTATCAGGTGTCAAAAGGAAGGTAGAAATGTGCTTTCCTTCAAAATTTTCAGAACCAACTACATCCTTTTCTTGAACTTAAGAGAGAGCTAAACACCATCCTATAAACTAAACACTACCAAACCATATATTCCAAGAACAAATTGTAAGGTATTAGGGCTTAAATTCATTAGAATTGTTAGAAAGAAAACCAAAGATAGATTGTGAGGTTATAAATGAAAGGAAAGTAAAGGAAAAAGTAGGGGGTAAAGGGCTAAAGCTTATGGTGAGTGATTAAATTAATAAGTATGCATAAATCCTATCGTTTTTGGATGCTTTTATGTATGAAGAATTTCTTTAAATGCTTGCTGGATTTTCAGAATATATATGTATAACCTTAGTTTTCAATGGAAACTTCATATGATGATTGCTAAATAAGAGTATGACCGTGAAAGATTGAAAGCATTATGTGTTTTTAAAGTAAAAGATATGTTTTAGCCCAAATATTGTGTTGATATAATTGTACATGATATGTGAAAAGAAGAAAGCTTGCTTTACATGAAATAGTGGCCACCTATATGCTACATATGCTACCATTGAGTAGTATATGGATATGAGATATGGACATTCAATTGTCATACATGTTTCCTTGTGCAAATATTATGTCGATATGATGTTGGGCATATATGTTGAAAACTTAGAAGTTTCCCATGCTTATTTCTTTAATAATTCACTGGGTTATCTCATTAGTAGTTGATAAATTATTTTCATAGAATCAAGATGAGGTTGAAAGAGGGCTCAAGAGATAGGCTACCAACCCGAAGAGTCTTTGGAGTCCTAGCTTGAAGTTTAACTTAGTGATGCTATTGTATCTTTCATAGGTTAGCTTTTGAGTATGGGTCATTACACATGTAAATGCACATGTAAATGTATCATGCATGGACTCTTTTAGTGTGTAATTGATCAATAGGATAGCTATGTGCAAAGATGTAAGATATAAGTGAATGATCAAGACAAGACAACGAGATGTCATATAAGTTTGTTTAATGGACAGCAGGTTGTGTATGCTTATAAATACATGTCTGGTAGGTAAATTTAATTGATTAGGTAACAATAAGAAGCAATTAGAGAGGTTGGTTTACTTAACTAACTTAAAGCACAATTCTAAAGTGAATATAATCAAAGATACTAAGATGCATTACCAAAGTAATTCGGAGAGGGGTGTGACAGCTAGGTCAGAAGTGAAAGATGTAGAAGTTCAACTACACTTTGTGTAGCCTTCACCCATTAAAATGAATCAGATGGTACTATTCAGCATGAAAAAAAAACAGAAAGCACTTTTTTTTAAAGAATACATGCATGCATATATGGTTAAATGCTTAAATATTACAAAATGCTGATATTAATTCAAATTTCAATTCCAATGCAGCTTATAACCTAAATTGATAAGCACTGCAGAACCCTGAGTAAAAATCCAAATGTGGCATACCATTCATGGAACCACAGTTTAGCAATGCATCAACCATTGCTGTGAATGCAGTTCGATCAATAACTAAATTCCGATGCATTTTCATTTCATAGACAATCTTCAGAACTGACAGGAGATCCTTGGCACCACCAAAGCCCTGCAGAGGAAAGGAAAGCAATAGAACAGCTAAACACAAATTTTTTAACTGCAATCTCTGACTCACACACAAGAAGATCAAGAGGCCACTTCAGCAGTAAAATAAGCACGCCATTTTGTTAAATGGTTTTTGAACACTTTGGTAAATATTCTAAATTCTCAAATTCGAATTTCCACAAACTCCTCATCACAAAATAAAGTATATATGCACAATTCACTGACCTGAAGTAATGTTGTGTAAGTGACAACATCCGGATAAAGCTTGTCACGACTAAAGTTTTGTGCTTTGTCCTGAAAAAGGTCAAGGGTTTAATAATTTAAGTAAACTAACGTAACTTCTTGTGCAACAACCTAATTTCTTGTATACAGAGGCTCTAAACTGGCCTTTCAAATGCATGCTTGTGACCTTCATTTCGTCAAAGAATTGCATTGCAGCATCCAATTTCCCAGCCTTCACACATGCAGATATCAGAGTATTATAGGTGAGCCTGTCAGGGGTTAATCCTAACTCCAATATTTCATCATGCACAGGCAAGGCATCTTGAGGACAGCCAGCACTTATATATCCCTGAAAGGTCAAAGAGAAAGATGTTTAAAACGATAACAAATACTAGATATTTGTTTCTCAATGGAATGCCATAAAACCCAAAAGTACAGATCAGTGCTCAACCTTCATTAATAAGTTATATACCAAGATGGAAGGATTGCAGCTTTCATGAAGCAAATAACCATAGCGGGCTAGAAGACCCTTAGCTCGGCGTATATCTCCTGCACTACAGCAGTGCAAATGCAGCAATATAAATAAGCTCATGATTTTCAAAATATCAATAAAAAAAAAACCCCATGCTTGTAGTGAGACCACAATAAGTAAATAGATTTACTAAAACAAGCAACGAAAAGGCAATTTGTCCAAGATATTTCAAATTTGGGCTCGATGTCTTATCATGAAATGGTAATCCTAATCAAGCACAATCCAATCTATCCAGTTTATCAAGAAAAGCTCTTAACAGTTTCAAGTGCTGCCACTAAAGAACCTGGAAACAAAACAAAGCCCATAACTTCATCTCTTATTTTACAAACCTGCTGAAATTAGAGCATTTAAGAGACCAAATATCATCGGAGCCGACAACTTTGGACTTCCAACAGCTGTACCCATTTCCACTGATTCCAATATCTGAAATGCTTCATCAATTCTTCTAGCCACACCCAAACCCTATCGAACAATAATTAAAGTAATAGTCAAACTAATATGAAATCAAAAACAAAAGTTGCGAAAACAGAACACCCCATTTCAAATTCAAGTACCTTCAACAGAGTCCCATAAGAGACACCATCAACCCCACAACTTTCTGACTTGCACATTTCATCAAACACCTTAAGAGCAGACTCGGTATCCCCGCAATGCACACAAGCTTCCATCACCGCATTCATAACTATCGTATTTAACTTCCCATACCTTCTCTTAGCACTCTCGACTTCCTCAAAAATCTGTTCCAATTGTCTTCTTCTAGTGAGCTGAACTATACGAAAGGTAAGGCGTTTGAGACTATGATGAGGCTTGTGAAACCTACGACGAGTGGGTGTAGAGGAATAAGAGAAGGTGATTTTGAAAGTGGGTAATGGGTTTGATGATGGGAACTTAGTAGAATAGAGGGAGAGAAGATGATTTTGCATGGCATTGCTGGTGATGGTAGTAGTGAAAAAACCCATTAATGATCAGCCATGGAAATGAAGGTGGAGCTTAGAGAGGGAGAGGAGAGGGAAACAAGGATAACGGATAATGTGTGGGCAAAGATGGAAATTAATGGCGGGTAAATAAGTGGAAGACGCTAAAGTTGGTTAGGTTTGGAGATGGACTATTCATCTTGTAGTTACCCGGCCCGTGACCTGGGTTTGGGCCGATACAGGGTCATGGACCGGGTCAGGTCTATGAACTTCAGTTACCAAAAATACCATAACCAACTTCAAAAAATTACACTCGAAATCCTTCTCCTCTTCCTCTATTATCTTCCTTCACTTATAAAGAACACAAGGGCTGGATCTGTTCGGGTCAGTCAAATACTCTCTCTCTATCTCTCACTGAATTCCACACCCTCTCTCTTTCTTCTAGTTGGATCTCACCTCATCGTTATACGGTTCGTTTTGCCTCTCGAATTCTTTCTCGATCTGTTTGGATTCCGAGAAAGTGATTCCATTTTCTCAGTACCCAAAGTTATTGCTCTTTTATCTGTTTTGAATTATCATTACTATCATCTATGGCTCTAATTGATTGATTTTTAGGTTTCGATGTGCTCACAATATAAGACGACGACTTTTTTATTGATTATTGCTTTGTATTTAGGATTCTGATCTGAGTTTAGACTGAGCAGATCTGAAATGCGTTTTTTTTTAATTAATTTCTAGATCTAATTTTGATTATTTTTGAGTAATTTAGTTGATTAGCTGTTATTGTTTAATGTTTTTGGTTTTGGTTTTGGTTTTGGTTTTGGTACTAATTACAGATTTAGTTACATTGATGTGTTAATCGTGCTGGATCGGTAATTTAGGTAAAAATTTGGTTAGTGATTTGTGTGTGAATTTTGATGGAAAGTTGTAAGAATGTGGTGATTTGGGAACACTAGTGGAAAGAGTTGGGAGTTTGTGAGAATTCGGTGGTGCTGAATTGTTTGAAGAGAAGGTTGAATTTGTTTTGTTTTGTTAAATTAGTGATCACATTGAGTAGTGTTTACGGTTTGAAGAATTTAAAATGAGAATGCTGTTAAATTTTAATGCCTAGTGCTGATTTGATTTTGCATCTAGTTGCAAATTTGGTGTCCTTCAAATCGGCATTATTATGTGATTGGAATGTGTTAAATCATGTGGTATCTGTAATGTAGGTAGAATAAGTTTGGTCACTGTGGTAATTCTAACTGAATTCGATGGAAATGGTAGGATGTTGTTAAGAATTTGAGTTGTGTCTGTTGGCTTAATATTATGAAATAGAGAGGCTAAATGTATATATCATGATATTTGTGGTATTTTTTTTTAATCTTGTGCTTTGCTGAATAGAGATGAATTATTTATTTATTTAGTTGTTCTTACATTTTGTTTTTCACAGTCGGTGCTCTTTTTGCCTTTTCTTGCCTGTTTATCTTATATTGATTTCAGTTAACATGACTTTTTTGTATTACCTGGTATAAAAGAGATGGAGAAGTCTTGTACATTTCTTGTGCACTTTGATAAAGGGACCCCAGCTATAGCTACGGAGATCAAAGGGCGCTTGAAGGCAGTGATGTGTCGGCTAAGATCGATGCCATGAAGAAGGCAATTAGTCTTCTATTAAATGGGAAACCTTACCACAACTTTTTATCACCAAGTCAGATATGTCCTGCCGTCCGGAAGACCACACAGTCCAGAAACTTTTGCTTCTGTACTAGAGATTATTGACAAGAAGGATGCCAAGGAGACGGTGTTACCAGAGATGATTCTCATATGCCAAAACCTGAGGAACAATCTTCAGCACCCCAATGAATACATTCGTGGGGTGACATTGAGGATTTCTCCGTAGATTGAATGAGACAGAAATAGTTGAACCACTTATCCCTTCAGTCCTTCAGAATCTAGAGCACCGACATCCATTCATTAGGAGAGAATGCTATCTCAGCTGTGATGGCCATTTATAAGCTTCCTCATGGTGAGCAGCTTTTGGTTGATGCTCAGAAATGATTGAGAAGGTACTGTCAACAGAGCTAGATCAGTCAGCTAAGAGGAATGCTTTTCTCATGCTCTTTAATTGTGATCAAAGATCGGGCCACTAATTACCTCCTTAAGTCAATGTTGATAAGGTCTCTGAATGGGGTGAACTGCTTCAGATGGTTGTCTTGAGTTGAGTCGGAAGGTGTGCAGAACAAATCGAGGGAGAGAAGGAAAATACATTAAGATCATTATATGATTGCTGAATGCCCCTTCTAATGCAGTTATTTATGAGTGTGCTAGTACACTTGTTTCTTTGTCATCTGCACCTACTGCTATTAGAGCTGCTGCCAGCACCTATGCCAGCTTCTAATTTCTCAGTGACAATAATGTGAAGCTTATAGTTCTTGATCGTCTGAATGAGCTCAAGTCTTCTCATAGAGAGATCATGGTTGACAGGATTATGGATGTGCTTAGGGCGGTTATCCAGCCCGAATCTGACATTCCAGAAAAGACTCTAGATCTTGCCCTTGATTTGATCACCCCAAGGAACATCATAGAGTTGTATCATGTTGAAGAAGGAAGTTATGAAGACTCAAAATGGAAGCTTGAGAAGAATGGTGAATACAGGCAAATGCTCATCCAAAGCTCCATTCTTGTGCCATCAGGTTCCCAGAGGTGGCAAGCACAGTGGTTCATTTGTTGATGGATTTCCTGGGAGACAAGTAATGTTGCTTCAGCTATTGATGTAACCATATTTGTCAGGAGATAATTCGAGACAAATCAAAACTTAGGGTTTCTATTATCTAACAAGACTGTTGGATACTTTCTACCAGATACGAGCTGCAAGGGTTTGCTCCTGTGCTCTTTGGATGATCGACGAATATTGTCTGTCCCTCCTAAGTTGAAAGTGGCATTGCAACCATCAAGCAATGCCTGGGAGAATTACCATTTTATTCAGTTTCGAAGCAGGGGAAGCATCTGCTGGTGCTTCTAAGAACTCTCAACAACCAAGTTCTGTTACAGTTTCTTCTAGAAGGCCTGCTGTTCTTTCTGATGGGACTTACGCAACACAGAGTACTGCTTCTGAAACTGCCTTTTCCCCTCCTACCATTGTTCAGGGAGTCGTTGGCTGCTGCGAACATGAGATCCCTTCTTCTCACTGGTGATTTTTTTCTGGGAGCAGTTGTAGCATGCACTTTGACAAAGCTTGTTCTGAGATTGGAAGAGGTGCAGCCTCCTAAGGTTGAAGTAAACAAAGCATCCAGGGCATTGTTGATCATGGTCTCTTGATGCAACTTGGGCAGTCACCAGTTCTATCACACCCAATTGTGGCGACTCTTATGATCGGATTCTCTGTGCATAAGATTACTATGCAGTACAGGTGATGAGGTCAGGAAGATATGGTTGCAGTCTTGCCGTCAGAGTTTTGTCAAAATGCTTTCAGAGAAACAGTTGAGGGAAACTGAGGAACTAAAGGCAAAGGCTCAGGTTTCTTATGCAACCAGATGACCTTATTGATTTCTACCATTTGAAGAGCAGGAAGGTAAGAAAGATTTGCATTTTATAGTTTTTGACTTGGAGTTTACTAGAGCACTGCTAGTTTTGGTTATTAGTATTTGTTACTATCATTGATACATTCCTTGATAGTTGCTTATGGAAAAGTGATATTCATATTTATTTTTAGAGCTATGCTGCATTTCCCCCTTAAAACTCATGTAGCTGCATATTTTACATGATTTTTCTGATGCTGTGAACCAAGTCTCTTAAAAGTTGCTGTTTACCCTTTCATCTTTGATAGTTGGATCTGCTTGATATTCTTTAAAAGCGTCAAATTTCTTTTAGACTGATTCAGTTTTAGGCATTGGTATCATTTGCTAGAAAATATCAGTGATCCATTTCATGCTATGATGTTTTGTACTTCCAAGTTGATGTTTTCCTCATGTTTTAATGGTCAGATCTCTTCATTTCATTTTTTGTTGAATATATCGGCGGTGCTTGATTTCAGATACTGTTAATTGATATCACAGTGATTTTCAGTTGATTAGTAAAATTTTCACATTAAGTGTTCCTGGCTACATCTAAATTACAGGGTATGAGTCAGCTGGGGTTGGAGGTGAAGTTCAAGATGATTTGAAAGAGCAACAGGAGAGTTCATCAAGGATGGGGATGATGCAAATAAGCTTAACAGCATTCTGCAGCTCACAGGATTCAGCGACCTGTTTATGCTGAAGCTTATGTGACAGTTCATCACTATGACATTGTACTTGATGTCACAGTGATCAGCAGGACAAAAGACATATCTCAAGAATTTGTGCTATGGAACTTGCCACAATGGGTGACCTAGTAACTGTGGATCGGCCCCAGAACTACATCCTAGCTCGAGGTCTAGTAAGTAGATAAAGGCCAACATCAAGGTGTCCTCAACCAGACTGGGTGATTTTGGAAATATTGTGTATGAGACATCAACGTACTTGAGCGGACAGTTGTTGTCATGACATCCACATTGATATCATGGATTATATTTCTCCTGCAGTTTGTACAGATGCTGCTTTCAGAACAATGTGGGCAGAGTTTGAATGGGAAAACAAGTGCTCATGTAGCCTTTGACTTATTTATTTCTGTGATCTGTGTTGCATGCCTACTGCAATGATGTAAGACTATTCAAATTTCATTTGACATGATCATGCAAGGATACAACTCTCACTTTTTGAGTTACTGGGACATGAGTAACAATTTGCACAATAATATCCGAACACATCATTCCGTTTATATACTGTAATTAGCCACTTGAATTGTGGTATGATGTAAAGCCATCATTCTTATCTCTTGCACAAAGCACTTGCATTTATGCAAAAGCTTTAGTTATTTGGGTATTTAATTCTCTGCTCTTATTTTTGTGGTGAGAAAATGGTTTCTTTGCTGGCCTCAATCTAAACTATCATCCCACAAAATTCAGTGAGGTGGCTGGCAGTACTAACCATTTCTTTGTTATTAACTTTGATGTCCACATCACTCACCACAGATCACTTTTGGTTTGTCTCTAGACTGGATGTTTCTGAATTCAATCTCCATTTCTTGTACTCTGTTGTTAAATGGTTTCCTTATTCTTATTTTGGTTTCTGCACCTTCTCCTCTACATCAATTACTGGTGCATTTCTGATATATAATAAATTCTAAAAATATTCTTGCTGATATCTTGTGTTTCAGGTCACTTCATGAACATCATTCAAAAATTGAGAAGGATTTTCTGGATCATCATCAAGTCTACCAATATGAAGTGTCTTACGGCACCGTGAGTTATTTTGATCTAC